>CAJQZP010001679.1:500000-785000 GCA_907164705.1 Parnassius apollo
TAAATTAACAATTTCATCGCTTCCGGCAGGGTCAGAACTCGAGTTTCTACGTACAGTTATGGCTCTTGAAGCAATGTAGATATCATAATAACCTTATTCGTAATTATCTCCCTAAAGGTCCCGTAAAGCAAAATTTACATTTTTAAGCGGCTCACGTACTCCTTAGCTCTTAACGACTAAATTTACAAACGTAATTACGTTCAATGTCTTTGTCAAGTTGTGTTTTCTTTTCCGGGGGAACTTCGTTGCGCTCTACAAGTTATTCTTTTTTAGAAAAATGGTTTTTTTCTAGTAGCTATCATATGCAATAAGAGGTTATTACGACGGTTCGAAATAAAAAGTTAAAGAATATTGAATTAAAAAAGCGTATTGAATTAGTATACTTAAAATTTATTGAGTACTTATATTTTCTAAATTTTTTACTCGAAGATAGTGTGGTTTGTAACGTAGGCTTCATTACCACTTACGATTAGATGGGATTGTAGTCAAGTACAGGCTAATAATAAGTAAAAAGAAAATAAAGCTGGAATGATTTGCAAGGCTTGGGCCATGCTTGACGTTTTTCTGCGTGATAGACTTCGTAGTGTAAGGATATCCGCTGTAAGCTGAAAAGTCAGTGGGGATCATTCTCGAGTGGTGGCCAAGTACTTGTAAGCAAATGATATCCTGGTAAGTCGTCAAGGAAATCGTTGGATGAATGTAGCTCAGAACCTTGTTTATGGATTTCCGCGGGTGAGGATTTTGTTCAGCAATAAACTTGTGAAGGACACTGATAGATATTATGATAAATTTAATAGTTATTTGAGTTCAAGAAGTAATAAAAACGGATTATAAGCCAGATAATAATATATACGTGGTAGAGCCATGCTGTAGTTATATAAGTAGTATAGTTGTAGCACGAATGGGTTGGCTCGACCGGGGAGGGGCCACGCTCTCACAGAATACAAGCGTAAAATAGTAGCTTAATGCTGCTGTGTTTCGTACGGTGAGTGTAGAGAACCGGAGACCCTTTTTACTGGAAACGTGGCATTTCACCTTAGTTCTCACGGGTGACAACGCATCTGCGTTTTAATTCGTAATTGAGGATAGATGTAGTCCACATGTGGGCCACAGCCTCCACTTACCATCAGCATGACTGTGTGCTCGTTTGACACCTTATCCTATAAAACAAAAATATGATATTATCTATCTATATAAAACAAAAAATATTTCTAAACATAAACACTCACGCCTGTCACCCAGATTCGCAGGCAGAGACTACGGACTTCCACTTGCCGCGATGCTGACATACCTCTCTTGCCTCCTTTACATTCATATATTAAAATTGACTCAATACCCCTTAGCTAGCTAATATACATTTTAGAACACTACTAAATTCATCATAAAGTTATAGAATTCTTGAAAAATGCAATGCTTCATTGGAGAACTACTCTCAAGCTTTACAATGGTGACTCCTGTTTAGAGACTGATACAATAACAATCCGAAGGGAGATTTTTCAAGGTGATGCTTTAAGCCCTTTTTTGTTTCCCCCTGGCTTTAAATAATTTATCTAACTCTCTCAATAGAAATAACAAGGGATAAAAAATCACCAACGGAAATACACATCACACACTATCACATTTATTTTATATGGATGACATAAATTGCATGGAAGTAGTTTGAAAGATTTGCATATTTTTGTTGATATAACCGTAAGCTACTCAACTGATATTCAAACGGAATTTGGAAAAAATAAATGTAGGATACAATCAAATCATAGAGGCAAAGTAGAACAAAATTCATATACTCTCTAAACAGGTGAAACCATTGAGCCTGTAGATGAAAACGTTAGCTATAAATATGTAGGATTTACTCAGATTCGACAGATTCACCAAAACACGTTAAAAAACCATTCCAAAAACATAAAATGAATTCCAATCATTACATTTCTATTCTCCCAATCATTTTCCTGGTGTTGGAACATCTTTACTTGAGGGCTAAGGTTAAATTTTTGCCTTTTATTTTCTCTCAAATTCTTCTCCCATTTACTGGGTTCCGCCCGACCTCTGCGTTTGCGTTTACGATTTTGATGACCAGGATACAGGAAACGGACTCAACCCCAGCAATATAAGTAGTATTATTTTCTAAACTTAGCATAAAAATAATTTTTAACGCCAAAAAACGTATAAGCTTTGTCTCTAATATGGTACATATGGTATTGGAAAACAAACAATATTCTATGATTAAAAATATTGTTTTTGCAAAAACGTTAAGTTGTAATTATAGTACGTTTTTCTAGTTCTATTGAAAGTGGTTCCTATGCTATTACTTTTGTGGAACTTATAAAATTTTGCACTTACTATTACGTCGTTTTGGCAGTCCATAAAATACCACATTTTTACCCGTTTTGTGAGAAAAAAAACCATTTTTGAATTATTTGTAGATACGTTCACGTGGTTCTTATACTGAGACTTACGACACTCAAGAAGTGAAATACCGATTCTTAATTCTTTTTTTGTTATACAAAACAGGTATACTGTATTATTTTCTTTATTCTTTTATATAATGAGGCTGATAAATGGCACATGGTCCACCTGATGGCAAGTGGATGCTATGGCCCAAAGTCATCTACAATTAGCCTGGATTAGGAATCTAAATGCAGAAGCGTTGTCACCCGTGAGGACTACGATGGAATGCCTTGTTTCGAATAAAAACATTCTCTACACTCTCATATGAAAAACAGGAGCCCTAAGCTGCCATTTTACGCTGATATTTTGTGAGAGCGCGGTCCTACCCCGATAAAGCAAACACGTTCGTGCTACAACTATAGTATAGTTGCATCGTGGCTATACCACGTGATCCTACAAAAATGCTCGGTGTTTTATTTGTTTGTATCGCATAGTTTTACTTGCATATCCGTTATAAGTTATAAATACGTCTATATATATATATATATATATATATATATATATATATATATATATATATATATATATATATATATATATATAAATACGTCTATATATATATATATATGTGTTATATATGTGTGTGTGTGTGTGTGTGTATGTATAAGCCTAAATTTTTACAAGTACATTTTATGGGTGACGAAGAAATTGAGGTAGACCGTCGATGCCAATTTATCCAGGGAGTTGGGAGAGACACAGTGTTCAAAATTCAAAGATTCTTGCATGAACGTAACATTTGGTCAAAACATTTAAAACTGCTTTAGAAAACCTACCTGAAGAGGATTATAAAGTCGTCATTCACGCAGATCGGACCCCTCAAGGAGAGCATGAAAGGCGCTACAATGCACCTTTGATAAACGAAATAGCAGCTGTAATTAGTGGTGATCAATTTTCTTCACGAGACATTGTCTTGCGAGCACGTGATGATACGTTGCAACGGGTAGCCGATACACACAAGTTTTATGACGCTCTGCAATACCCATTGATTTATAGCAAAGGACAAGAGGGTTATCATTTTCAAATTCCACTCATTAACCCGGTCACAAAGGAGCCCACTCCGAACAAAAAGGTATCATGTATAGATTTTTATGCGTATCATATGATGTTGCGAGAAAATGATTTTAACATCTTAGCCCGGCGTAGACAATTATTTCATCAATTTTTAGTAGACATGTATGTGAAGGTAGAAAGTGAACTTCTCCGTTATATATCTTTAAATCGAAAAAAGCTGTGCGTTGAGAATTATATACATTTACAAGATGCAGCTTCTAGCGACGCCAATGTAAACCCCCGAGATTTAGGTAAAATGGTAATTCTGCCCTCATCATTCGTTAACAGTCCCCGCTACCTACATGAGTACACACAAGAGGCATTCGCCTATGTACGAACTTACGGAAGACCTGATCTTTTTGTTACTTTTACTTGCAATCCCACATAGAAAGAAATAACCGTGGAGCTAATGCAGGGCCAAAAAAGTACTGACAGACACGATTTAGTTGCTAGAGTATTTAGATTAAAAGTACAAAAATTAATGTATGTAATTAACAAAGGGAAAATTTTCGGAAAGGTGCAGTGCTTCATGTATTCAATTCAAAAAAGAAGAATACCGCATGCCCACATTCTAATATGGCTTAAAGAGAAGTTGCGGCCCAGCTAAATAGACGACATAATAAGCGCCTAGATTCCGGATCCTGACCAAGATAAAGAATTGTATGATACCATCGTCCGAAATATGATTCACGGTCCATGTGGAGCACGAAATTCAATGTCGCCATGTATGAAAGAAGGAAAATGTACAAAGATATTCCCTAAACAGCTATAAAAAGAAACAGTGCACAATAACAATGGCTACCCTTTATACAGACGCAGAGTTCCCGAGCGTTCGAAACCTTAGATAAATGCTGGATTGTCCCGTATTCGCCCATTTTATGTAAATTCTTTAATGCCCACATTAATGTAGAAGCATGTAGCTCTGTCCGCGCAATCAAGTATATCTGTAAGTACATAAATAAAGGAAGCGACCAAGCAATATTTAATCTCAGGAGTGAAGGTGAGGCAAATCCCGTTAATGAAGTACAGACCTTTCAAGCAGGGCGTTATGTCAGCAGTAACGAGGCAGCGTGGCGTCTCCTTGGCTTCCCTTTTACACGAAAAGCACCCAACAGTTACTCACCTTGCTGTACACTTAGAAAATGGAGAGCGTGTATATTTCACCGAAAGAAATTTCCAAGAAAGAATTGCATCACTGCCAAAAACTGCACTAACAGCCTTCTTTCAACTTTGTCAACCTGACCCCTTTGCAAAAACGTTGTTATATTCTGAAGTCCCCCGCTATTATATTTAGAACACATCTAGGAAGGAGTGGAAAAGCCGTATTCAAGGCGCGCCTGCAAATTGGCCCGGCGTAAAGTCATCAGATGCCCTTGGTCGTGTGTATACCGTCCATGTAACTAACTACTACCATGTAAAAAACTAACGTTTCTGTTTACGATTGCTGCTGCACCATGTTCGGGGTTCTACAGGATATAAAGACGTTAAAACTGTCAAAGGCCAGGAATGCGCAACCTAGAGAGAAGCATGTGAAGCTCTGCATCTTTTAGAAAACGATAATCACTGGGATGAAACCATGGAGGAAGCTGTGCAGTGCCAGTCACCAGCCAAAATTAGGGATCTTTATGCAACTCTCATATCATCTTGCGGGCTATCTAATGCACATGAATTGTGGGAAAAATATAAAGTGTACATAGCGGAAGATATTTTGCGAAGGTTACAGCAGACACACGCGAACATGACATACAATGAACACATTTATAATGAAGCACTTGGAAAAATTAAAGATAAAGTAATGGCAGTGATAGGCAAAACAATTAAGCGACTTTGGAATGATAAGCCCTCAGCGAACAACTGAAAATGAACTATGAGATGAAATTATACGTGAAACAAACTACGATATACCAGCTTTGCAGCAGCAAGTAGCCGAATTTGTACCCCGCTTGCTTCCCGAACAAAAACAAGTTTTTGACAAAGTATTAGGACAAATTGAATCTGGAAATGGTGCACTTTCCTTTTTAGATGCCCCTGGAGTAGTTCCTCCAAAGACATTTGTTAAATTTATTATTAGCGCAAGTACGGAAAGATAAAAACATTGCTGTGGCCGTAACTTCCTCCGGTATAGCCGCCACGCTGCTAAGCGGGGGCCGCACTGCACATTCTGTTTTAAAACTCCCTCTAAATCTAGCCCAGGAAGAATCGCCGAAAGAACAATGTATCATAAAAAAGCTGTAGAAGCACTAAATCGAACGCTCCAGGATTTGCGCAGCAACACCGATGTAATGGGAGGAATGGTGGTTTTACTGGCTGGTGACTTTCGCCAAATTTTACCTGTCATTCAAAAGGGCACACCTGCAGATGAAACAAGGTGACAAAATTCAGTTTAACTAAGAATATGATAGTGCATTTGTATAATGATATCAATGCTGGAAACTGTGCTGACACACTATTAAAAATTGGCGATAGGCGGTTGGAAACGGATGCTGAGGGCTGCGTTAAATTGACGTGAGATTTTTGTAATTTAGTACAGAGTCATTCCGAATTAATTGCGAGCGTTTATTCAGATTTAACGAACAACATGCATGAAGACAAATGGTTATGTGAAAGGGCGATTCTTGCACCAAAAAATGAGAGCGTTAACAAAATAAATTCAGATATATTAAGCGAAGTAGCAGGAGAAATAACAGAGTATTTGTCAGTAGACACAGTTATGGACACAGAACAGAGCCCTTCATATCCCGCAGAGTTTCTAAATTCTCTAGAGTTGTCAGGTATGCCCTCACGTAAGCTTCAATTAAAATTAGGTGTCCCAGTCATCCTAACGCGAAATTTAGATGCTCCTCGGTTATGTAACGGGACAAGGCTGCGTGTGACACATCTTGGACGGAACATAATCGGTGCTACAATTTTGACAGGCGTAGGAAAATGTGAAAATGTTATTATACCACGGATCCCTATAATTCCCACAGATCTTCCTTTTCAATACAAAAGGTTGCAGTTCCCTATTAAGCTCAGTTTTGCAATGACAATTAATAAAGCGCAAGGGCAAACGTTACAGGTAGCGGGGGTCAACTTAAAAAAACCGTGCTTCTCTCATGGTCAGCTGTATGTAGCATGTTCGCGTGTGTAAAATGCCCAGAATCTACACATTCTTTCCCCGAATGGAAAAAATATATAACATTGTGTACAGTAGCGTCTTAAAATGGTGTTCAGTATGTTTTTTTTCCAAAAATCAGAATTCCCACAGATCTTCCCTTTCAATTCAAAATTTCCTATTTAGCTCAGTTTTTTTTCAATTCCAAATGCTGCAACTCTGATGGACCTATAAATCTCAGTTTACTTTCAACTCAAAAGGCTGCATCTCTGACGGATCTTTTATTTGGCGCAGTTTCCTTTCAATTCGGAAAACTGCATCTCTGACAAATCAATTTGGCTCAGTTTCTTTTCAAAAGTCTGCATTCCTAACGGATAATTATGCTCAGTTTCCTTTAATTAAAAAAAATATCCCATTTCCATTTGGATTAAACAGGCTATTTTCATGCTTACCTATACGCTGCGTTTCAAATCATTTAAATAGGCTGACGAATCAATTTTCAAACTGCATCTCTGACAAATCTATAAAACTCAGTTTTCTTTCAATTCAAAAAGCAATGGATAGTTTATTTCCCAGTGACCATACGGGCGAAGCCGCGGGTAACAGCTAGTTACATTATATTTGTTAGTAATAAAAATAATAAAATTTTATTACAATTCCTTCACCAATTAATCGAAAGGAACTTCGTTTCATCCGGGTGTTCCTTGACATCTCTCAAGTTTTTATTACTGCAACGATCAATAACATAATATTTTGTTTAAGTTCACGCAAGCATTTCGCTCACATTCCAAATACCGTATAATATTATTTCTTAAGTACTTGTAAAAATTTGGGGCGATAAATCTGCTTCAAAACGTTGGTCGATACGTGGAAGCCGGTTAACAACGCTAACAGATAACTCCCCCTAGTGTTTAAGTAGTATCATCTAAGTGCAAAACTTTAAATCTATTTCCTCTCTCCATCTCTGTTTCTTTCTTTGTTTTATTTTGTAAAATATCTTAAATTAATCAAAGTATACACCGTTCTTATCTATGCACTTTTGCCATCTCATAGGTAGTTCATTGATCCCTTTACAAAAAAAAACATGGGGGCGAGAATCAATAAACTCTTTGAAGGCTGTTTGGACTATCGCATCGGAGTTGAATTTTTTTCCTTGTAAGAAGTTGTCCAAATTCCGGAAAAAATGGTAATCTATTGGAGCAAGGTCCGGGGAGTACGGTGGATGTCATCGAACTTAGTGGCCTAGAGCGATTGACCAATCTCGGTTGTATAGCAGCTAGTTCTTCCTTCATGGTTTGCAGTTGCTGACAATAGATATCTGCTGTAATCGTTTCGCTAGATTTTTGAAACAACACCGGCGCTATTCCACCAAACACTCACAAGTAACTTTTTCTGCGTCAATTTTCGTTTAGGTTAGGATTTAACTGGGTCTCCAGGTTTCAGCCATTGTGATGAGCGCTCCCGATTATCGCACATTATCCATTTTCTATCACAAGTCATGAATGATTCGATTTAAAATCACTTCATTTTTGTGTCGGTTGAGCAAAGTAATACAGCAGTCGACGCGTGCTTGCAAGTTCGATTCACTCAATTCATGATGTACCCATCGTTCAAGTTTTTTTACTTTCCCGATTTGTTTCAAGTGGATTATTACAGTTTTATCGCTTACCCCAAGGCAGCTATCTCTGAATGTGATAGATCCGCTTCCACAATAGCCTTTAATTCTTCTTTTTCCACTTTGATCTCCGGCCGTCCACGTGGTTGGTTCTGTAGGTCGAAATTTCCAGAATGAAAACGTAGAAACCAAAACCGTACAGTGCTTTTTTAACGACACCAGCGCTGTATACATCATTAATCCTTCGAGCTGTTTCTGCAGCACTGGTGCCACGGTAGAACTCGTACTCGTAAATATACCGATATTTCATGTTTTCCATTGTGCGGTAATAAGTGACCCCAAAGAAAAATATAATAAGAAAAAACAAATGAATGACTGTCTTCAAAAGTCAAGTGTACCAGCTAAATGAATTTATAAATTTGAATTTGGAATTCTTAACCAAAGAGGAGATATTTCAGATCAAATTGGTCAGTACGACAAAACGCTAATTCCATATGTAAAGACCCAACATATTATCCGAAAAACTTGGGATTTGGTTTTGAGAAATCGAAAAATTTATAAACAATATGGTCATTATTTCTCCTAAATAACGCCACATTAAATGATCTTTCTCTGGCAAAGCAGGGGCGGATTGCTAGTATTCAATAAATTTACTTAAACCCCAAGAGCGATATTTTGATTAAAAATGGAAGTTGTTACTACATTCGATATACGCAGGCATATGTTACGATTTAAAAGCTTCCATACTTCTTTCAACAAAGTTAATGGTAATAAACGTAAATAATTGAATAATTTACCGCACCAGCTTCAACCGAAGAATCGAGGTTTATGTCTCGGTATTCAATAAATACTAATTCTCCTCCGTTCCTTTTAATATCTAATATGGTTTATTTATTAAATTCTATGGTGGAACGTCTGTTTATACATATTTTATCTTTCAAAGTTTCATTTGATGTCCTTACATATATTCTCTTTTATTTTCTTAAGTCATTATTTTCTTACAAGATGAGAACTAATAAGATGACTAACTAAGTCATTATTTTCTCACATAATAAAAACTAACTAATAACATATTGTATCTTTCAAATTTTCATTTGATGTCCTTGCAAACATTCTATTTCATTTTCTTAAGTCATTATTTTGTCACAAGATAAGAAATAACTAATAAGAAATTTAAAGTATATTACCCTTGAAAAAACTCTATATTTATGTGAAATTGAAGTGACAAAACAAAGTAACAGTCCCATGCCATGCCAGCCCCTAGACACCTGCAACTAACTATAAACAAAGAAGGCTATAGATGTTGAGGACTAAGATGGAATGCATCTTAGCCTTCATACTAGTTTTCTATACCCTTCAAACCTGAATACCGCAGTGTTTGCACTGCCACTTTTCTTCATAAATGGGTACATGTTGGTATCTACCTGACTGACAAGGAGTTCTACCATCTAGGTACAATTTAATTACTTTAACTTTATATTAAGTTTATTCACATATTATAGCACATTACTAAAATAAAATAAAATATTCATGATACAGTTTTCAACTCTAAGGTTTTTACTGTATGTAATAGAAATAATTTAGAACTCAGTCTTAACAAATGTAAATCTATAAATTTTACAAAAAAAAAAAACAGCTTACTTCTATTATTTATGTGGTACCCCCTTATCTCAAGAAGTAATAATCAGGGATCTTGGAGTAACTTTAGACACTAAACTACATCTAAGTATACACATTGAAAATATTATGGTCATTTAGAATATGCAGTGACTATTTTTAATCCTCTATATAAAAAATATATTGATAAACTAGAAATTGTGTAGAAGAAATTTTTTAAATATATCCAATATAAATATGCGAGAAAAAAAATACCGTACAATGAACTTATGGCAAAATATAACCTTACCACTCTTAAATCAAGGCGTACAATTCTCGAGGCAATGTTGTTTTATGATCTGTGTCACAATAGATACGACTGTATGGATATAACTGAGAATATAAATTATAGGGTACCTACCAGAGCACATCAGCGCGTGGCCCATTCTCATAAACTTTTTTGTATTAATTTATGCCGAACTAACGCGAGCCGAAGGTCCTCTTTATCACGTATGATGCACTCGTATATTGAGAATTTGAATGATATCCATATTAATGCCATTGGACGAGGTAATTATAAGAAGATTGTCACTGAAAAATTTAGACAAGTACTCATTGAGTAGATAATGGAATATATGACACGACCATTTAAAAAAAACTAATGAGCAGTGGTGTCATATACTGTCATACACTACCATAACCCAACAATATTTGTTAGTCCGAAAACGAAGAAATGAGCCGCGAAAAAAATTTATGAAATTTATAGACCAGTAAGCAAGCACAAAGTTGGTTCAAGCGTCCGGGAATCGAAGATGAAAGTCGCTATGGTCCCTATATTTATGGGTCCTCATACGGATAAAGTTGATTCCATATCTGAAAAAGTGGAGCAAGATCGGTATATTAGTTACTACATAGCCGAGGAATTAAGAATTGACCACAAAACAGTTTTGACGCATTTGAAAAAGTCGGGCTATACAAAAAAGGTCGATATTTGTGTACCACATGAGCTCACTCAAAGAAACCTGATGAACTGTGACCTCATTAGCGATTCTCTATTGAAACGTAACGAAACTGAACCAGTTTTGAAAAGATTGATCTCTGCTGATGAAAAGTGGATAACCTACGACAAGAACGTGCGAAAAAGACCATAGTCAAAGGGTAGTCAAGCTTCATAGACTGTATCGAAACCAGGATTAACACGCAATAAGGTGATGCTATTTTTATAGTGGAATTGGAAGGACATTGTTTATTATAAGCTTTCTTCACTGGGCAAAACCATCGATTCACATACACTCTACTGCCAATAACTTATGAAACTCAAGTAAGAAACTGAAGGAAAACAGCCGGAATCGATCAACAGATAGGGCGGTCTTTCATCATGATAACGCCAGCCCATAATAAATTCGGTCAACCAGCAAAAAATTAGAGAGCTTGATTGGGAAGTGTAAATGCATCCGCCATACAGTTCTGATTTTGCACCCTCAGATTTTCATCTGTTTCGGGCTCTTCGGAATTCTTTGGGAATTAGCAAAGGAAAATATACGAATGTCGGTAATTTTTCAGTTATATAGATAATTTCTTATCTGCAATTACAAAAATACATTTTCAGTTAAAGCATATATGCGCGATGTATTGGCGAACTTTATACGAATGCATTTTTAAATTATTTATTACTTATTGGACCTAATGAGACATGTACTACCGCCTTCATCCACATCCTTAAATAATAAAGTCAAAAACAAACAGTATTTGCAGATTAAGGCACATGGGGGAAAAATTCAAAACCTTTTGAACCCGGGACAAATGTTTTGTATAAAAAATTTGTAAATAATATTACACATCAGTGGTGCCGGGGTGTTATAGTAAAAAGAATAGGCAAAGTTACGTATATGATAAAAGACATACATACTTCAGCAAGTGAAAAAAAAAACATAAAAATCAAATCACACGTTACCAGGGACCATACATGCATGAAAACGCAATGTGCCAATTAGATGGCTTAGTGCGATTGCCAAGTCAATTTATATATTTAAAACATAAAAGATTTTTAACATTGATATGGTCACTATAAAATGTTGTTAGGTTAGCTAATTACGTAATAACTTAAAACAGAAGGACCCCTAAGTAGGAACTGAATAAATTAACCGACTTGGTATTACATGCATCTCACAACTTTTTACGGTAGAAGAACTGAGTTGCGAGACTTGGTTTTTATTTACAAGATACGTTTTTGATGGCATATTAATTTCTTCTTTTAAAGTGCTGGTTCAAAGAAAACTTGTGGAAGGAACAAGCAAGAAAACCAACAGGAATTTTATTATTTTCTGAAGAGACATTTAATACGAATTACAAAGGGGATGAAAGCCGCAGTATTTAATTATTATTATAAGGAACATGCTGTTATCAATCTCCTGGCTTAGTTGTCCTCTGCCGCCTCTTACTATTTTTCTTACGCTTGCACTATATGAAAAGACAATTTCATTGTATTTTGTTTATATCAACAAATATATTTAAAATATTCAGTACGCTCTTGTAATGTAAGATTTTTATCAGTGAATTTAATAATTCAACTAATCTGTGTTATGCATCAAATATAGTCGGTATATCCAATATACCTCAGATAACTTACTTATCTAACAATATCAATTGCCTCCGAAATTCTTTTTATTTACTAGATTCTTATTACATTAAAAATTGAACACAAACAAAGTTTGTCTTACTTTCAAAATAGCGTGCAATTTTAAGAATACAACCTTGCATACAAGTATAAAAGATGCTTATGTAAAAAAAATATTCAAACTTTATTTACGAAAAAATAATTGATTAAAACTACTTTTACGGATTTTATCGCGTTTATTTTACTTTTAATTACTTTTATTTTTACTTCCCGACGTTTCGGGCGCTTTCCAGCGCCCATGGTCCTGGGGACTGAGATGATTGACGTCCCGATGTCATTGTTAAACCCAGAGTACCTTCAGCTTTTTTAATTATTGTTTATGGTCCGATCTATGCAAAATGAACTGACTATGTCCTGAGGTCTTGCAGTGGTATGCTTGGGTTTAGTTTTAATTTTATTGATTATAGGATCCCAAGCAGATGGTAGTACCCAGCCTCCTTCTCTATTGAAATTAGGACGTTTTTTAATATACACGTAACATATAGCTGATGTGAAGCATCAACGTTCCGGGAAGTCTGCAGTTTGCGATCATATCCTAGACGGCCCCAACCATCAAGTACATCAGATTTGATAGACCACAAATCCTCCCGAAAGAACACCGATTCCTACCAAGGATGATACGTGAGGCTATTGAAATTAAAAAACATCCTAATTTCAAAAGAGAAGGAGGCTGGGTACTACCACGTGCTTGGGATCCTATAATCAATAAAATTAAAACTAAACCCAAGCATACCACTGTAAGACCTCAGGACATAGTCAGTTCATTTTGCATAGATCGGGCCATAAACAATAATTAAAAAGGCTGAAGGTACTCCGGGTTTAACAATGATATAGGGACGTCAATCATCTCAGTCCCCCGTGACCATGGGTGCTGGAAAACGCTCGAAACGTCGGGAATTAAAAATAAATGTAATTAAAAGTAAAATAAATGCGATAAAATCCGTAAAAGTAGTTTTAATCAATGTGTAGTGTTCGCGTAAATATAAGAAATCATTACGAAAAAATAATTTATACATGTAGTAGTTACGAACAATACTTCATTCACGAGCAAGTTACGGCGAACTGATTCCTAATTAAAACAGCTATGTTCAATATCGGTAGGGATAGGGACACATAGCTCGGGGCATGTTGTTGCTCAAATAGAATAACTGTTCCAGAAATAAGACTACGGTTCAAATATCCCGGCCGCATCTTGTCGAGGTTAATTGATTTGTATAATAATCTATTTCCTCCGGATATCTACTTTCATATTTGTTGCTAAATTCAAAATTGTCGGTATTCTGTGTAGGTGTTGATACATATTACTTGTCGTTGTTTACAAAAATTAGTTTTCACTTTTGAAAGTACAAATACGTAAATAACCTCAGTTTATAATTATTTTACTAAGCAGCAATATTCCCTTCGTAAATTGTATTTCATACTTTCTACAAATAGAAAAGGAATTATAAAATTGATGACCCATTTAAACTGTGTTTATTTTGAGGCGATTTAAAAAAAATTAAAAACTCACAATGCAACCGTATGTTTTTCTTTCTTAAATGTATGTTAATCTATGTGATTCGCCAATTGATACCTGATTTTGAAAATTCTTTTCTTATTAACTGGGCTACTTCAGGGGTTTGGATTTTTGAATTTGGAGAATAAATTTCACCCCAAAGGTGGCAACATATGGGATAAAGTTTTCAAGGTAACTACTTGGGTGACATTGAGATATTTCTTATTCCACCCAAAAGGGAAGAAAATAACTAAAAAAAGTAAGGTCCGAATTCAAAAACTCAAAAGAATAAAACAGTTTCACGTTCTGAAGTCGGGGTTTTAATTCCTCTATACACTATGACTTTGCGTGGCAGCGTTGTCCGCGCGCCACAAGCGAAACGCACCAAAGCCTAAATCGCGCCTAAATCAAAAGTTCCAAAGTACTGCGGTATATAATATATAAATTAGCTCTAAACTATCACACAGAGTGTTGGCTGCTCATCGGGCCGAGCAACTAGCCCGGCGGGAAATCTACCCTTTCCTTTTCACGGTCAAGCTTAGCACCGACCTCAAAATGTGAAATTATTTAATTCTTTTCAATTATTTGTATTCGGCTTTTAAGTTTAGTTAAAAGTTATTTTTCTTAAGCTGACTTAGGTTTCTCATAAAATCATTCACAAAGCAAAGTTAGAGATAGCTTAGGACTGTTCTTGGTCGACTCATGATGACGATGACGATAAATTTCTCAAACCAAGTGGGTAAGAATGCACAGTGCTTTCTGCCATTCATCATCATCTTGATCATTAGGTCGTATATTCCCAATACTGGAAATGTGCTTCTCCCTTTTTAGGGAGGATTTGCCATAACTGCCTCGCGTGGCAGGTGAATTAGCAGCCGCTATACAACTTTTAGATGCGCTTTAGGCTTTGGAAATGAATAATCCATTTCATCTACCAAAGCCACTGGATAAATCAGTGGGCCTAGACAAGTGGCAATCGCTCCGTGTCTAATCAATTTCGAAAATCGATTTCGTTTTAGCGATATAGAACATATAAGCTACCATAATAAGGGCAAGAACTAGTCGTTCTAATTTTTTATATTATATAATATATGAAAATATCATTAAGACTGCGTAATTTGTCATCCACATCGAACTTTGTTTTATCAAAAAGTTTTACCACTCTGACACTTTTGGATATGTAATAAATTTAACATACGCGACATGTTCGCTTTAAATTTGACGCAGTTGATTGTACCTCTAATGGATTATTTTCCTAAATAATTAATTTAAATTACGTAATGTCAAAAGTCCTAACTTTAATCCTTAACCTCATTACATTACGTCGAAAACTTTATAACAAATATTTAAGTAAGTCGTAGCTCCAAATTTTAACTAGGGATGTCTACTGTTACTTCTGAATAATATTTGAGAATAAGGCCTAAAATAACACACAGTCGATCATCAGGTTTCTTCAGAGGACCTATTTAAAAAGGAATGCGATTCAGCAAACGGTGTACGACTAGTCTGCATCATACCTTCAATTCAAAATGAATAATATTGTTTTCTATACCATTTGACTATCAAAAAAAGTTGCTAATTTTCTACAACTGATTAATCTTTTAACGGAGTTGGAGACACAGAAACATTGTCAGTAAACATATTAAAATAACCTTCTCTAAATATATTATAGTCCTTAGAATCTATATATAAATCAATTTAAATAATCTGTAATATCGAAATAACTGCCTTATATTGAGCTGAAGAGATTACACATTTGCATGCCATTAAGACATAAATAACCATTTTTTTTATTCTGTATGTGCGTTGCAAAGTTAGGAATTGCTGAACAGATTGTGATACTTCTTCTGAATTGATAGCAAGCAATTCCAGGAGTGATCTATATTATATTTTATCCGAAAAATACCAAAATTAAAAAAAATGAGTCGTATTATCTTCTCTTAAACAATCCATGAGATGGGCTGGAGCGTCTTGATAACAATTAGAAAATAAATTAATTGCGGAGGCCTGCCAAACGCGGTAACTTTGACAAAATCCCCCCTTATAATGCAATCTACGAGGTCTGTGTTCAAAAGTAGACTTTGATAGACTGAAGTGAAAAAAAAAATGCTTTCAATCGTATAGTAATATTTTAACTATTTTTTTTAAACCAGCTGGCTCAGCAGACGTTGTTATACAGTATGATACGTGGCGCGAAGAGTTTCGCTCTGAATTCACGCCGTATAAATTAATGACAAAAATCAAAATTACCATGGCAATTAATAGTAATAAAATTGTTTATGCTACCATCCCTCGCAATAAACGAACAAATCAACGTGCGAATTAAAATTTTATAAGAGTTTCTTTTTGACTTAGAAATTTTAATATTTTTTATTTTGATATACGAATTTTAAAGCAAAAATCGGCTAAATACTGATGGTATCTATTTGAAGAAAATTCTGCTTAACTGTCTCCTTGAAATCCATTGATTTTCGTTATTTCAGTTATTTTTTTTAATATAAACTTGACGTAAGAAGAATGGATGGAATAAACAAAATATAAATGGAGTAACATATTCGTAAAGCTTTGAGTATTTGATGAGTAGGCTTTACATTAAATTATAATTGTCTATTGAATTGGTTGGCTTATTTTTCTTTTTAGGTTAATAAAATGCTATAAAGTTTAGTTGGTTTCATATGGTCTCTTTAACTAGGCAATAAAAACATACGCAAAACACGATAAATATTAAAAATCATCTTCACCAACTTCATCATCATCATCGTCGTTGTTGACAAACTGTCATAAATGCGCTGTTTAAGGGCCTGTACTACGTCGGCTCAAATTCTAATTTCATCCCCACTTCCCTGCGCGTCCAATGCTCTCTACCGACATGTTTGTAATCACTAATATTGTAAGTAGATAGATCGCTAGATACTTATTTCATTAGGTTTATCATATTTATAACTGTTTCTTTCCGCCAACCCAGTTGCTTCTTATTTTTATTTCGGCTATTTCCCATTTTAATTTTAAGTCGTCGTGTTGCGTAATATGTATTCTGATCGTAAGTGACACAGCTTTCCCGTTCGTCAGCCGAAGCAAGACTGAACGGAGGAATCGGCCGGCAAGTAACAAGCTTCATGACGCCGATAGCTGAGGTAATTTCTATTTACAGTGAAAATAATGGTTAATCAAAAAACGTAAGCCCTACTTTACAGTTAGTTCAGTTAGTATGTAAAGTTTCATGATCTAATTTATAGAAGTTTGTGAATACCAGCGGTTTATTGTTTGGTTTGGAGGTAGGTTTGGATTTTTTTCTATCGAGAAAATTTTACGGAATTGTGTTTTCGTCTAACATAGTACATAAAATTAATCCTCAACTTTACCATATATTTATTTCAAAATGAATGCTGCAATACTTTCGGCCTAACATAGGCTCTTGCTAAGCCATTTGAGGTAGTATAGCCCTTAACACAGGCCTCTTCTAGAGACTTACACAGTTCGTTCATGAGCCAAGTGGTCTATGGACATGCTGTTTATGTACGTTGAAATAATACTAGTTTTTACGGAATTTATCGCGTATATTTTAACTTTTTAAATACCCGACGTTTCGAACGCTTTACAGCACTCATGGTTACGGGCAGGACTGAGATGTTCAACGTCCATATGTCATAGTTAACCGCGGTTACCATAGATTAAAATTTAACTTTTGTTCCGATCTATGCAGTATGAACTTATGGTATCTTGAAGTCTTGCAGTTGTATGCTTGGGTTGGGATTTAATTTTATTTATTATAGGATCCCAAGCAGATGGTAGCACCCAGCCATCTTCTCTATTGAAATTAGGATGTTTTTTGATTTCAATAGCCTCGCGAATCATCCTTGGAAGGAATCGGTGTTCTTTAGCGAGGATCTGCGGTCTATCAAATCTGATGTAGTGACGGGGGCGATCCTGTACGTGTTCACAGACTGCAGACTTCCCGGAGCGTCGATTCTTCACATCAGCTATATGTTCTTTAACGCGGGTTTTTATTGATCTTTTAGCTTGTCCTATGTAGGAGAGACCACATTCACAATCAAGATTGTACACTCCTGCATCTTGCAGAGGGACATTACACTTGACCGATGGTAAAAACTGGCCAATCTTCTTCAGCGGCTTGAAGTATGTTTTGATGGAAGCGCGCTTTAAGATGTAGCCAATCTTGTCAGTGACTCCTCTAACATATGGCAGTACAGCAGGTACACGCTCGACTGTGGCCGGCTTCACTCGTTCACTGTGACGTAGGCGCGGGACTCGAAGCTTGTTGTCATGCAAAACTTGCTTGACATGGTGGAGCTCTGCAGCCAGGTGTTTACTGTCACAGATCCCTCGTGCTCTCTGAAACAAAGATTTACCCACGGTAGCTAACTGTGAAGGATGGTGGTGAGAATCACCGTTTAAATATCTATCTGATATATATTTAAACGTAATAAATAGATAGATATTTAAACGGTGATTCTCACCACCATCCTTCACAGTTAGCTACCGTGGGTAAATCTTTGTTTCGGAGAGCACGAGGGATTCGTGACAGTAAACACCTGGCTGCAGAGCTCCACCATGTCAAGCAAGTTTTGCATGACAACAAGCTTCGAGTCCCGCGCCTACGTCACAGTGAACGAGTGAAGCCGGCCACAGTCGAGCGTGTACCTGCTGTACTGCCATATGTTAGAGGAGTCACTGACAAGATTGGCTACATCTTAAAGCGCGCTTCCATCAAAACATACTTCAAGCCGCTGAAGAAGATTGGTCAGTTTTTACCATCGGTCAAGTGTAATGTCCCTCTGCAAGATGCAGGAGTGTACAATCTTGATTATGAATGTGGTCTCTCCTACATAGGACAAACTAAAAGATCAATAAAAACCCGCGTTAAAGAACATATAGCTGATGTGAAGAATCGACGCTCCGGGAAGTCTGCAGTCTGTGAACACGTACAGGATCGCCCCCGTCACTACATCAGATTTGATAGACCGCAGATCCTCGCTAAAGAACACCGATTCCTTCCAAGGATGATTCGCGAGGCTATTGAAATCAAAAAACTTCCTAATTTCAATATAGAAGATAACTGGGTGCTACCATCTGCTTGGGATCCTATAATAAATAAAATTAAATCCCAACCCAAGCATACAACTGCAAGACTTCAAGATACCATAAGTTCATACTGCATAGATCGGAACAAAAGTTAAATTTTAATCTATGGTAACCGCGGTTAACTATGACATATGGACGTTGAACATCTCAGTCCTGCCCGTGACCATGAGTGCTGTAAAGCGTTCGAAACGTCGGGTATTTAAAAAGTTAAAATATACGCGATAAATTCCGTAAAAACTAGTATTATTACAATGTGTAGTGTTCGCGTAAATATAAGGAAATCATTATGTTTATGTACGTGTTTTTATTTTTTTTTATTGAGTGCCTGCAGATATCCAGGTATAGGGAAAGAGACCAGTATCACTGCGATCTAGAAGATCTATTGTGATTGCTGCTATGGCTATAGTTCACTGCTGAGCCCTATGTCTTCAATGAAAAGAATTTCACTTCTTCTAGGCGGAGTACATAGTTTCCCTGACGAGTATTACGTTTGCGCATTAAAGGTCCGCAATCAGTTAGGGTATGCAGAGGCGTTTCTTCCGTTATGGAACCTACACACCCTTGAGTTGCTTAGTACCCGGAATGAACATGTGCTTTTAAAGACAACAGTGTCCAGTTAGGGCTCTTGCCAGAATGCGCAATTTATTTTTACTTAATCCCAGGGCTTCTGAAGCGAATTCACAATCAAAAGCCCGGATTAAGATCTAAGAATTTTTTTAAAAACTGGTGTGTCAGACCAGATCTTACGTGATTTTTTTAAAGTCAAGTAACTCCCTACGTCATCGAATCTTTAAGAATACACATTGGATTGGATGGTCTTAATCTTACCAACTCTATCTTACATATTCAAACCCTACTAAAATAAATTATTAATATGTCGGAGTATCCTTAAGGTATTTTTATTTGATATTGAAAGTAAAACTAATTCTTACAAAAGTCGCAACCGATATGAAGCGAAGGCTAAGGGATTCATGCTACTACCGTAATATAGTTACAGCGTGGTTTCACCATGTCTACTTCATTCAATTCAACTTCATTTAATTATGTCCATTTAGAATAGCATTTCTTAATATTACTAGACACTATTGTTATAGAACGATTTTACCCCTCCTTTGGACCTAAAATCAGGGATCAGAAATTATATTTTATCTTCTTTTTCCTTGGTAGTTTCACGAATTAAGCGCGCTTTGGGACAAAACACTGGTGGAGACCTGAGGATAACGAAGGCTTTATTTTGTATGCTAGTTTTACAATACTCATCCATATCTAGTACTGGTACTGGAATTGATAATTCGCATGTCTGAAACCGTATGACCGCATGAACCGTGACTATCACCCTCTAAGCGTGACACTATTGCGAATATCCCCTTTAGGAAGAAATGTACGGGGAAGCCTTCATTAGGCTGTGATGAATGACTGCATATTAATTTTACTTGTAACTTTTTATCATGGCGTTACGTATATACATATATATATATATATATATATATATATATATATATATATATATATATATATATATATTATATATATATATATATATATATATATATACGTAGAATTTAGATATTTGAAATTTATTGCAAACTCTATCTTTATAAATAACACCTTCCAGAGCGATGTAGGAGGATGCGTATATTATAATAAATTTTAAACACCTAAATAACTTTACCAAAAGGTTAAATTATAATAACAAAGTAATACACTGTTATACAAAATATTCATTTTTATTTGAAAGATTGAAATGGTAAAAAACAAAAAGTATACATATAATAATGTAGATACATATAAAATTAAAAGGGAAGCAAAAACCTAAATAGTCACTAATAATGGCAAGTAATCATTACAGTGATAGGTAGTGATTTATCATGTCACTCTTAAACTTATCTTTAAAGGATCTTAAAGTATTCTTTCAAATAGTTCAGAACTGAACAATACACGGTACATAAGGCAAACGGTTTGCGGATTCCAACAGAAGCAAAATTTGGTGACATGGTCATGACTACCAAAGTTCAAAGCCCATTTGCTAAAACTAAATATTAACCGATTATTTGTGCAAACCGAATATGAAATTAATAGCCAGATTTCGAATATACTTAGAATAGTCAAATTTCATTCACGGTTAAATCAAAATAGCTTAAGTCCGCATCGTCGATAATGAAGAGACGTAGAGACTTTGCTAATATAATTTTAGTAGGAAAGAAAAGAAAAGAACGCAGACGGCGTAGAAAACTCGTGGAAGAAAATGTCTTTTTGCTAACTAAATGAGACCAAGATCTCATATACTTCATTCACCAATAGCCGCCATGTCACCAATAATGACAAAAACAGCGATAGGTAAATCTTCAAGGGTTGAATGTACACCTAGGCATCATCTGCATACTTGTGGTAAAGATAAGTAATTTTTAGGAGATCGAATTAATTAAATAATACTAAAAAGCATAAAAAGCATAGATAACAAAAGTAAAAGAGATAGCCCACTCTCTTCAGGCACTCAAGCAGTATACGTATACGCTGCCGTTGGCCTCTAACATAACTCTGAAATCAATCAGTCACTGATCGAAATATGAATTCATTTGACTAAATAATAATGAAGAGTAAATAAATAACAAAGAGTTATTGAATAAAACTAAATTTACGGATTTTATGGCGTTTATTTCATTACTTTTACTTCTTTTTAATTCCCGACGTTTCGGGTAATTTACAGCACCCATGGTCACGAGGGGGACTGAGATGTTTGACGTCCCAATGTCATAGTTAGTCCGGTACCTTCAGTTTTTGAATATTAATTTTTGGTCCAATTTACGCAAAACGAGCTTATAATATCATGAAGTCTTGCAGTGGTATGCTTAGGTTTGGGTTTAATTTTGTTAATTATAGGATCCCAAGCAGGTGGCAGCACCCATCCATCTTCTCTATTGAAATTTGGATGTTTTTTAATTTCAATAGCCTCGCGTATCATCCTTGGTAGGAATCGGTGTTCTTTTGCGAGAATTTGTGGTTTATCAAATCGAATGTAATGGTGGAGACGATCTTGAACATGTTTGCAGACTGCAGACTTCCCGGAGCGTCGGTGCTTCACGTCAGCTATATGTTCTTTCACGCGGGTTTTTATGGATCTTTTTGTTTGACCTATGTAAGAGAGACCACATTCACAATCTAACTTGTACACTCCTGCATCTTGTAGAGGGATATTACACTTGACAGATGGTAAAAATTGACTAATCTTCTTCGGCGGCTTGTAGTATGTTTTAATGGAAGCTCGCTTCAAGATGTAGCCAACCTTGTCTGTGACTCCTCTGACATATGGTAGTACAGCAGGTACACGCTCGACTGTGGCCGGCTTCACTCGGTTACTGTGACGTAGGCGCGGGACCCGAAGCTTGTTGTCTTGCAATACTTGCTTGACGTGCTGAAGTTCGGCGGCCAGATGTTTTCTGTCACAGATCCCTCGTGCTCTCTGAAACAAAGATTTACCCACGGTAGCTAACTGTGAAGGATGATGGTGAGATTCACTATTTAAATATCGGTTGGTATGGGTATTTTTCCTATACACAGTGTGACCAATTGTGTTATTAGGATTTCGAGTGACTAAAACATCTAAGAAAGCTAAAGAATTATTTGCCTCTAACTCCATTGTGAATTGTATTTTAGAGTATAGCCAGATGTGAGGCAGTGTTTGAGTAATACTGCATATTCAGCAGGCATGTTATTATTTTCTAGCTTTCTAGTTACAATTGATATGCTGTCATCAATAGGTAGGCATGTGAATAGTGACTGAACATAAAAACCGACCATAGTTTCATTGTCAGCGAAATGTAGGTCTTTTATCTCACTCACAAAATGGTATGAATCCTTTGTGTGTGCTCTGGTATGTCCTCTCAGTGGTGACAGTACTTTTTCCAAGTGTTGTGCCAGCTTATAAGTTGGTGAATCGATCTGGCTCACTATAGGACGTAGTGGAGCGTTTGGTTTGTGTATCTTCGGTAACCCATACAACCAAAAAAAAAGTATAAAAAAAGTTAAAGTAATGAAATAAACGCGATAAAATCCGTAAATTTAGTTTTATTCAATGTGTAGTGTTCGCGTAAATTTAAGAAATCATTATGTGAACCAGTACGGACTGGTTGTAATTCGCCGATTAGAAGATTTTAAAACGAAACGCGCGAGATATATGATATCTTTTAATTTCTTGAAGAGATGCAGAGACCATAATCATCATTCCTACGTGTGTCAAAATATCAACAAAAAAAGGACATTCGAGGAAGCGCAAAGATCTTAAATCAGGCAAGTAAAAAGTTGTTATGAACGGTGATTCAGCAGAAACGGTTCGATTTACATTTCATAAACAACACCATAGACAATTTGTTCAGTGAACTAAAGACAGTTTTAACGACATTTGATTTTAATAATTGCATCGAAACTTTAAACAAACGAGAAACAGCAAAATACAATGAATGCAAAAATGAACTAATAAAAAATGATAAACAAATAGAAAAATACCAAAAATTAACGATCAAATCAAATGCCAACCATCTAAGTCAACGTCAGAACGAAACACAACCGTTGACCACAGACGCAAACAATAAACTACGCACGGTCTATAATCTGTCAAAACATACATTGGACGAAACAACAATAAAGGTATTAGCGAAGGGAATGAACTTCGCATCAACACCGCGAAAAATCGTTCGAAGAAATTATAGCGTTCAGGATTGTCTGTTTAAAAATAATATTGGTAAGGAAGATTTGGAGGCTATACGTCAAGATATTTCGTCCTTGTTACGTCGTAGTTCAGTGCCGAAACCAAACCTTCCTTAAGACGAATTTACAGCGTTGATTAACTTACGGAACAGACCAGACCTAACGATTCTCCACGCGGATAAAGGAAATGCTGCGGTAATAATGGACACGTCAGAGTATAATTTTAAAATACTACAGCTTTTGTCGGAGGAAAGTACATACAAAAAGGTCAAAAGAGACCCTACAACTAACACGCTTAAAGCAACTAGCGATTTATTTATTTATTTAAAACTTCATATACACAAGTGGTATATAGGCGGACTTAATGCCTAAGGCATTCTCTCCCAGTCTACCTTGGATTTAATAAAGAAATACTCCGAAAATTAAATCTCGACGTGAATTCGCTAATACCATCATGTACCAAACCACCGAGGTTGTATGGGTTACCGAAGATACACAAACCAAACGCTCCACTACGTCCTATAGTGAGCCAGATCGATTCACCAACTTATAAGCTGGCACAACACTTGACAAAAGTACTGTCACCACTGAGAGGACATACCAGAGCACACACAAAGGATTCATACAATTTTGTTAGTGAGATAAAAGACCTACATCTCGCTGACAATAAAACTATGGTCAGTTTTGATGTTCAGTCAATATTCACATGCCTACCTATTGAAGACTGCATATCAATTGTAACTAGAAAGCTAGAATAGAATAACATGCTTGCTGAATATGCAGTATTGCTCAAACACTGCCTCACATCTGGCTATCTATTGTGGAAGGAAGAGTTCTACAAGCAAGTAGATGGTGTGGCCATGGGCTCACCTGTATCTCCCATAGTCCCCGACATATTCATGGAGGAACTTCGAGGAGAAAGCCCTTCTTACTGCTCCTCTAAATCCAAGATTCTACAAGCAGTACGTAGACGACACTTTCACAATTTTACCATGTGACAAAGTAACTGCATTTTTAAACCACCTTAACTCTATAAACTCTAAAATACAATTCACAATGGAGTTAGATGCAAATAATTCTTTAGCTTTCTTAGATGTTTTAGTCATTCGAAATCCTAATAACACAATTGGTCACACTGTGTATAGGAAAAAGACCCATACCAACCGATATTTAAATGGTGAATCTCACCATCATCCTTCACAGTTAGCTACCGTGGTTAAATCTTTGTTTCAGAGAGCACGAGGGATCTGTGACAGAAAACATCTGGCCGCCGAACTTCAGCACGTCAAGCAAGTATTGCAAGACAACAAGCTTCGGGTCCGGCGCCTACGTCACAGTGACCGAGTGAAGCCGGCCACAGTCCAGCGAGTACCTGCTGTACTACCATATGTCAGAGGAGTCACAGACAAGGTTGGCTACATCTTGAAGCGAGCTTCCATTAAAACATACCACAAGCCGCCGAAGAAGATTAGTCAATTTTTACCATCCGTCAAGTGTAATATCCCTCTACAAGATGCAGGAGTGTACAAGTTAGATTGTGAATGTGGTCTCTCTTACATAGGTCAAACAAAAAGATCCATAAAAATCCGCGTGAAAGAACATATAGGTAGCTGACGTGAAGCACCGACGCTCCGGGAAGTCTGCAGTCTGCGAACATGTTCAAGATCGTGCCCACCATTACATTCGATTTGATAAACCACAAATCCTCGCAAAAGAACACCGACTCCAACCAAGGATGATACGCGAGGCTATTGAAATTAAAAAACATCCAAATTTCAATAGAGAAGATGGATGGGAGCTGCCACATGCTTGGGATCCTATAATTAACAAAATTAAACCCAAACCTAAGCATACCACTGCAAGACTTCATGATAATATAAGCTCGTTGTGCGTAAATTGGACCAAAAATTAATATTCAAAAACTGAAGGTAGCCGGACTAACTATGACATTGGGACGTCAAACATCTTAGTCCCCCTCGTGACCATGGGTGCTGTAAATTACCCGAAACGTCGGGAATTAAAAAGAAGTAAAAGTAATGAAATAAACGCGATAAAATCCGTAAATTTAGTTTTATTCAATGTGTAGTGTTCGCGTAAATTTAAGAAATCATTAAACAAAGAGTTATTATTCTATTGCCAGTCAAAACACTAACTTTACTTGCACGCGGTATGCTTTGCTAATTGACGAACGGAGTTTTGAATAACAATAACATAAAAATTTCACCGATTGGTGATAAAGATTAGCATTACCAAAATGACAATATGTAGACTGTGTCTACCAACTCACCGAACTTGCAACTAGCGCCGCAGCATAGCAAAGGAAAATTTACTAAATACTTGTTTATAGAATCAGGTAACAAACGAGCACACAGTTTACCTTATTATAAGTGGATGCTGTAGTCCACTACTGTACATTTATCCTCAATTAAGAATCTAAATGCAGGTGCGTTGTCAAACCTGAGGACTAAGATGGAATACCACGTGTTCAATAAAAAGGCAAGTGTAGAGAACACTAACCATAAGAAACGCAACAGCATTAAAGTGCCATTTTATGCTGGTATTCTGTGGTAGATTGGTTCTAACCCAGTCGAGCCAATCAATTCATGCTAGAACTATAAGATTTTTTTATATGAAATTGAAGTGACAAACGAGCTCACAGGTAAGAGAGCCTATTCACTTCTACTCCTCGGATGAAAAGGAGTTCACGAAGTGGCTTAAATTTCTTAGCAAAAGAACGAAATTTTAACTTTAATGAGTAATTTAACCATCAATTTTAAAATATTATACTTATAATTATATAATAATGTACGTTTATTTCGCAAAGTCAATATTATCGTTGTAGTAATATTAACTAACAATTTCTAAAGCGGATAGCAAAAGCAACAAATCTATTAAAGTGGACCTCTTGGGGAAATGGGTTACATAAATCAATTAACATGCAACAAGACTTAAACTTATTCCTGAGACATCTATCTAATTTTGCCAACAACAATGGGGGTATTATCATCTATGGCTTCACTAAAATTGATACTATGAAATTTTAGACGCATTTGAACAATAAAATATGATTTTGGTTTTGGTCAGGTTTCCTTATAATCATACAGTCCGTCTTTTATATAGAATAGAAACATAATGCTCTTATTCTTCATCGGTCTTCAGCCAATCAATAAATTTGATATTTTCCTTTAATCGGAAATTTTTGCCGTAGAAGAAATCAGCTAGGAATAAATCGTCAATATTCCAAATATCATTAATAAGTACCATCAAATTATAAAGTAATTATATATTTTTTTAGTATATAGTTTTATTAACATAAATTGACCTCAGGCATTTTTATTATATTTATTTATTATTTCTATGTGAGGTGAGTAGAAACCGGAGCCCCTTTCTACTGGAAACGAAGCATTCCGTCTTTGTTCTCAGGGGCGACAACGTAACTGCATTTGGATTATTAATTAAGGATGGACGTAGACGTTGATGGGCCACAGCGACCATTTATCATCAGAAAGCAGCAGAGCAGTCTACATGTTCGCTCGTTTGTTATCCATTAAATAACATCTAATTAATAGACATCAGATAATTTTTATAATATCGTATGTTTTCTTAAAAATAAATAACGATAGTTGTCCTTTATACAATTGATTACTAATTTAAAAAATAACCTCAATCATCAATATTATTTCATTAATCGTTTTAAATACCCTACACTATCACTATATTACCATTACAGCTCACTGCCCAAAATAGGTCTTATCCAAAGAATGCCACAAAGCACGGTATTACGCAAGCTCCATCTATCGATTTCTTGCATCTCCTACCAGATCGTCACTCCGTCTAGTTGGGGGCGCGCTACACTTTACTGGCTTCATGAGGCTGCCAATCAAAAACAGATTCCGTGAACTCATTTATCTACGCGATAGACTTAAAATATACGTATAAATCGTTACTGCCTCGTTGATCTAGTGATTGTATATGGGACTGCTGCTGATCATGAGGTCCCGAGTTCGAATCCCAAGATGGACCAAAATCAGTTTAGGTTTTTTCGTCAAGAAATTCTTGTCGAAAAATTCTTGTTAAAAGTGGGGGTGTCTCAACCGCATGATTAAAAAAGCACGTAAAGCCGTTGGTCCTGCGCTTGATCTCTCTCTGGTTGTGTCGGTTTAATGTCCCATCAGACTATGAGGGTGAGGGAATAGAGTGCACCTGTGATTGTTTGAGTTGGCCGCCGTGACCGAAATTTAGTCTGGATTATAATATTTAAATTGAATTCATTTAAGATTTTCATTTAAGATATTTTTTTGGATATCGGTTATTAACAATACTCATGTTACATATTTATATCGTACCTCGGTTATTGCAAGGCAAAGAAAGGACTCTTTTTCTTTAGCAGCATGTATAATTCCACCACAAGACATAGGCCTTCGAAGTTATCAGAATGATTTGCGTCAAATGATTGACAATTACAGTATCATTCGTATCTTATCTTTGACTTTGATACTCCCCGACGTCGGTATATAACAAAATGACTAATTACCGTATTCTTCCCCGCAAAACTGAATCCGTTTGATCTGGCTCCTACTTTCCGAGGTACACCTATAGAGGTTACTAATCTTCATGAGCTTCTAAGCATACAGTTGAGTGCAAACCTCAACTTTGGCGCTAACATTGATTAAAAAGCACAAACTTGCCTCACTGAACTCCGTGGAATGCAGAGCCATGAGGCTTATCAGCGACAAAAAGCTGGTAAAAAACTAAGCTTCACAGCTTAGTTTTCACCAGCTTTTTGTTGCCACCGCCAAGTTGCTTGTTAGTCAGTCTTCTACAGATTATACTTCAGAAAGTGTGCTTATGAGTTTCATAACCTCATACCAGCATCTCCATTCTCCTATCAAATTAACTGACGTACGTCCTTCCGCTATTTATTTAAATGTACGTTGGAACACAAGTACCTACACGTCTTCCTACACAGACTCAATTTCCTACTGGCCTTGTGGTATATTATTATACTACTGGTGGGTATATTATTTTATACTATATATCTGTAAAAGAAAGACCAGTTGGAGATAGGAAATTCGCATTCACCATAATGTGACATATTAACCTTCAAGCGGGCGCGCGGTCATTTGTAATCGGAGCGGGCGCGCGTAACCGAAAAGACCTATGGGATGAATAAGAGAAATAAAGCACTAATTATTCAATATTTATTTATTTATTTGTACTCAGATATATTATTTATTCTTGCAATATCCAGAAGACGAAAGAAGAGTGTCAATGGCTATCTATTATTCTTCCTTGAAACTGAATACATTTTTGCTTTTTTTCGAATTCCTCGACACCCCCCTTTGTTTTATTGTAAAAAGTAACGATGCTGGGTTTGTGCTTTTCATTTGTACTTTCATCAATTTCTGCAGCACAATGAAGTGATAATATAAGAACTACAGATGTTTTCTTTTAAGGTACGTAAGATACGAGTGTAGCTGTATCTGAAAATCTAAATTGACTTGAATATTCAGGTTGATTTTCATCTATAAAGCAAGGAGGTATTTCTTTCTTGTTTTTACGTATGGTACCCACAACAGAAAACTTATAATCCTTGGGCAAACGTTCATAAGCGGCACACTTTTATACCAATTGTCGATGGTAAGGTTTCTTCCAGTGCCATAAATTGGTGTAATTAGCCTCTTCCACGGCGTCTGCCGCAGCATTACTCAACTGATATGGGCCTTCAGGGCTGCTTGCCAGCATAAAGTTCAATATTTAGGACGTAAAACGTAGCAGCATCTACTATTGGATAAAGTTTGATTCCGTATTTGTCGGGTTTTGATTTCATGCACTTTCGGAAAGGACATTTTCCTCGAAAGCCAACCATCATCTCATCGATTACAACGTTCTCTCCCACTGAATATGACAAAAGACAGTTTTTTGTAAACATATCTAAAATGTCTCTTATTGGCGCAGCTTTGTCTAGATTACGACGAGCTTGTCGCGTAGTAGCATCATCAAACCGCAATGAATTGAGTAGAAATTTTTCTCTTTTCACTGTAATAGTAGTAGGAAAAATAGGTATACCTGTCCCATCACTTGCATATAAATCTTCTAAATTGGCGTGTGATGTCTTCAAGGATCCCGCTATGTACAACAATCCGAAAAGTGCTCGAGTTTCCAACGCATCTGTCGGTTTGCAGTCACGCATTCTGTTTACTTCATTTCTGTCACCCCCACACATTTCCTACGAGTGCCCGCATCTTCCGTGAAAATATTTTGAACTTGACGCCTCACTCTGTTATTGTTAGAGTTTTGCCACTTCGTTACTTTATCGCGCCCTGTAAAACAGCTACCTATTTCTGAAAGTGGCAAATCATCCTCTTCTGAGTCGGAGCAGTTTGATTCCTCAGCAGATCGAGGTTCCTCCACAACGATGTGGTCGGAAGTTTCAGAGCCTTGGACGCTGAGCTCTGATTCATTCTCTTCTTCATCTTCTCTTAGTAATTCCTCGAGTATTGCACTTTGTGGTAACCGTCTAAGCCTCATTTTAAATAAAAAAATCCAAGCTTAATTCCATAATATTGAATGATGGCCGAAGAATTACTACGAGCGTGAACGAGGGTATGTCGCGTTGAACGTCGCGCGTAACCGTTTCGACGACAGACGCGTGTAGTCTTTTCGACGACTGCACCGGGACTAAAACAATTGCGATCTGCGGAGTGGAGGGAGCGCCCTGAGTGACGGTGTATTCTTTATTTTACTCCCAATGACATAGTGACAAGCTACTAGAAATGAGAAATAAATGTGATGGGTAATAATAATAATATGAACGAAAATGTACTAAGCGCGGTCGATTCGATTACGCGCGCCCGCTTGAAGGTTAAACTAGTATTACGGAAGCTCTGCTGTCGTAGGTTATTACGTGATTTTCGAGAAACTATTTACTTGACGAAATGCCCTACAGCTATTTACTGTAAACAGCGATGGATAATAACGGCAATACCTAAATACGACATGTACTAGCAATGGGTGATGTGAATTTCCTAGTGTTTCGTATCAAAATGAAACATCATCATTTGGTAGAGGAGTCACTTTTACGTCACATACGATGCTTGAGTCGAAAGAGCGAAATTAGCAACTTATGAGTATTCCACTAAGGCAGTCAAAAGTCAACAATATATGATTTCATATATTGTTGAATTTTGACATATAATAAAGAAATTCGTTCTAATAAACCGTTTCGTCAATTTTAGAGTTACAATATCTCGGAAATCATAGCCACTTTGTTTTATCCGAAAAAATGAAGCACCAGCACAACTAACAAATCGTTGAAAGCTTTCAACATAAAAACTTACAGCAAAAATATAAATCTTGCTTTACAACAAAAATACTCATGTTAATTTACAATGTTAATAGAATCATAACATAAAATGAAATAAACACAGGGTTAGACAGATTCTACAGACTTCCATTACGACGTGCGATTAGAAATATTTATATTTTTATTTTAAATTTCATTTAAAGTTATAAATTTATCACGTTTTTCTCATTGCTGAATTGTTTAGAAACCTAAAGAAATTGTACTTTCCGCTTCCTTGGGTATAATAAAATATATTATTAAATAAGCCTTTTCTTGATAAAAGAACGACTGCGACACTAACACTAAATTACTTACTTTGACCACGGAACCATAATTTCACAAATCCTTTTGGGATTCTAAACGAGAATTTATGTTTATCCGAATAAATAATGCTTTGCTAAGATACTTTCGCACTCCGATTTAGTATGATATGCGAAACCATTATAGTCATCATTACATCTCTGAATATAAGCCTTAGATGCCACGCTTTTCAGGCGGGTTGGCAATCGTAGTTTTTTAATATTTTGAGTTGTTACCAAGAAGATGCTGCAGCCCATCTACCGCCTCTTCCGACACCCAGGGATCATATGGGACAATGGATTAGCTTACGGCGTTGTTACTGTTGTTACTGACGTTGCTTACGTTGTTGGCGATTACTAATTTAAGTAATCGCCAACGAGTAGTAAAAATAGATCAAACACAAAGTTCTTGTAGAAATGTAGCTTTTGGTATACCTCAAGGGTATATATTGGGGCCCCTATTATATCATATATATATATATATATATATATATATGCATAATATTAATAAGATAGGCTTAAGTGGAGATATAACCTTGTACACTGATGAAACGTGTATTTTTTATTATAGTCACTCAATCGGATCTATTGCATCAGAAGCACAAAATGATTTGTATTCGCTGAACGAATGGTTACAGAGCAATCTTTTGACGATCAACACAACCAAATCCAGTTATATGATTTTTTCTGCAAAAAACAAAAAGATTGATGACTGCAGTCCGCTGATGATTAATGGCATAAAAATTAATAAGGCGGATAGAGAAAAGTATCTAGGTCTTATTTTAGACAGTAAATTACCTTGGCTCCCGCACATTCTAAAAATCAAATCCAAGCTCACATCTCTAATGGGTATGATAAAGAACTGAACAGAGCGCAGAGCGCGCTGTCTTCCAGCTTCTGTACGGTATATAATTTATAATACCATGATTTAAACCACAAATCGATTATTTAGTAGAAATATTGGGTAATGCAGCCAAAACTAATATATCAATTTTACAAACTGCCCAAAATAAATTATTAAAAGTATTGTTTCGATTATCTTACACCGACAGATAAACTTTATAAAGAAATTAATGTAATGAACATATCACAAACGTACATGTACCAAAATTGTACACTAATTCGAAAAAATTTAAATAAAGTTATACACACGAATACTACTTTACCAAAAAGAATACAACTACACAAAATGAAACTTAGGCGGAACAACGATATTGAATTATTAACACCGCGAATAAATTTCGGTAAAAAATGTATAATGTATGAAAGTTCCCAAATATATAACAAATTATCGAAAGATATAAGAGACTCAAAATCAATGCACACATTTAAATACTAATTAAGTATCACATATAAAAGAGTAAGCACACTTACTTAAATAATAAATATGTGGCCATAGAAAGAAAAGGGGAGATCTCCCGCCGGGCAAGGTGCTCTGCCCGGGGAGCAGCCAACACACTCCATGTGATAGTTCGGAGATGTTCTATATATACTGTCTAAGATTCAAAATTTTGATAGCGTGATTTTTAGGCTTCAGTGTATTTCGCTTGCGGCACGACGACAGCGCCGCCATATCACCTCCCTACTCAGACCGGAGGTCGATAGTGCAGCCTCGTTGCTGTCAAAAAAAAAGACAAAAAACACGATGAACCTTGTGAAGCTAGATGGCTGCAAGCCATGTGATGCCATGGATGTGAAGACTGCAGACGATATCTGCTCGGGAGCGAATGGTTGGGGTACTCTGTGACGATGATGAAGCTTGAAGTTTCCGAAAGTTGTTGGTTGCGTGTTCAGATCACGTTGGGTGGTCACCACTGTGGCCGTAGAAGAGAAAAGAGGAGATCTCCCGCCGGGCAAGGTGTTCTGCCCGGGGAGCGACCAACACTTCGTGTGATAGTTCGGAGCTATTCTATATATATACTGTTTATGATTCGGAATTTCGAAAGCGTGATTTAGGCTTCGGTGTGTTTCGCTAGCGGCGCGACGACAGAGCCGCCACAAATAATATAAATATTTCAACAGCTCATTAAAGATATAAATTTTCAATAAATGACACTTAATCAGATTTTTCTGTACTATAAAAACTAATCTAGCATACTAATAATAACACTTAGTTCATGCGAGTCACATCCAGTAATGATTATCTCTGTAAATCGACATTAAGAAGTCGGCGGCCGAATTTGCATGAAGTCTGACGAGCCATTGCTGTTTGAATTTTGTATGTCTTCGGTAGTTTTGTTGTAATTTGCATTATTACCTTGTACAAATAGCCCAAACCAAATTTATATTAAGCTGTAGATATGTAAGTCTCATAAGTGAATGTAAAATTCTTGAGATAATAAATTTCTCAAATCAGTATTATCATTCGTAATCGAGTATGAGCACACTTACCATCAGTCGGGCTACCTTAAATTACCACAAAGACATAATTTATTCAGAGTCCTTCACTTTATTTAATTCTGCCATCAGGCGATGATATACATAACCATACTATTTCGTCCCAATGGTAAGGTAAGCGATTATTAAAATAGAATAGAATGGAATAGATTAGAATAATTTAATTCAATTTAAACAGATTACAAATAATTTTATTTGACAGTCATTTTTTCTTTTACCACTGCTGGATCAGAGAAAACCTTTGTCCTGTGAGGAACCAGCAAGAAATTAGCAGGATTTTTATTATTATCAGAGGAGCAGAAAATTCTCTCGGAATAACAGCGTAAAATAGTAGCTTAATGCTGCTGTGTTTCGTGTAGTGAGTGTAGAGAACCGAAGACCCTTTTTACTGGAAACGAGGGATTCCGTCTTAGTCCTCACGGGTGACAACACCAGAACGCCCTTTTGATTTGTAATCAAGGATAGATGTAGATGTCCACGGGCCGCAGCATACACTTACTATCAGGTGGACTGTGTACTCATTTGTCACCCTATCCTATAAAAAAATATTGTTATTTAATAAACAATTACGCATAATGAAATAAACATTTCCATATGTTTAAATTATTATGTTAAAATTGGTCCTAATAAACTAAAAAAGAGTTGAGTTGATCGATTAGTCGTCTCTCTCACACGCGTGGGCTTTATGCTTGGCTTTCGAGAAGACGATCGCTCCCTTTCTAAGCTGTGGCGAAATGTTCTATAATGAAATATAACTACGATTGTTTAGATTTTTTAGAATTGTTTAGAAGTTGAAGAAAGTGAAGCATGGGCGATATGTTTGCAAGTTTACTTCACATTTCAATATTTACTCTGTATGTTTAGATTGAGCAAATGAATATTTCGAGTTGTAAATTTATGCTTTTTTTTAAAGATTTTTAGTGAAAATTGAGTATAATAGTGTTGCTTGTGATGAATTAAAGTGTGTCAAAGTGCTAATCAGCAAGGAAAATGTTAAATCTTTAAAAATGAAATTTATTTAAATAAACATTACTTCATACTTTAATAGGTACAGGACTATTTAGTATTAAAGTTTAATTAAGCTAGGCGTATTAAATGTTTATTAATTCAATATTAATATAACCATATCAGTAAAATATCATTTTGAACGACAGCATAAAATATGAGATAGGTATAAGTTTAATTTTATTTGAAGTTTTTAATATAATATAATAATTTTCTCTAGTCCTTCAGTATATAAAATTTTAAAAGCGTCATCTGCTTAATTCAATAGGTGAAGTCATTTTATCGAACGAAAATTTATTGACTCCCACGGTAGTACGAAAAGAATACGCTATATGGTACAAACACGGCTATCGGCTAATTTAATAATTCAATATTTATATTACCATATGAGTTAAAACTATCATTTTGTACCGTTTATTAAAATTGAAAATGAATAATTATATAATAAAAGGTCATTATTTTACGGAAAAAAAATTGTAATGCTTTATCTTTTCATCATACTAATAATATTTAATTCCTGTTATCATCTATTCTTCTATGCATATAACTTAAACAAAATAATTTTGATGTTTCACATTTGCTAGGTGTCCCTTTTTAAATTGTACACATTTTGTTTGTACTTTATTGAAGCTTTTCCTTTGTTCATGTATTGTATTGTATGTACATATCTTTTCCTTTCGCTAAGCAAACCCAAACGGCTTTTTTCAAAGCAACGGAAGGTATGTAATTGCTGATATGACATACAATTTATCTAGCAGTAGTTTGCCTTCTGTGTGCTTTGTTAAACACGTCCATGACAGCACTGAATATGAAACTGGAGTGGAGACAGATCACGATTGGTGTATTTTTATAAAACCGCTAAAAACAACAAAACCAAATCTTGGGCTTGCCCTAATTTGGAGCCCTAGCTTCGCCACAGGCTGAAGAGGGTTGCGGAATTGTGAAAGCACTTGCATCAGCTTCGTCTTCGTCGAGCCAATCGTCGTTCTCAGACGATATTTCACAGCATTTTGCGCCACTCGCTGCTGCCGTACTCTACCTTCAAGACGGTCTCAGGCAGTTTTGCCATGTATTTAGTGAATGTGTATTTGCACACTTTTGTGTCACGTGAAATAGATTCCACAGGTTAGACATATTCTGTTCGTGAGGTGGGATTGTACTGATGGGCAAAAGAAATCGCAAGGACTCTGTTTAAGACCTACTAGAAGAGGCGATAGATCAACGAGAAACCTCACAACAAGTGGTGAAAACTTGTATGGTGCTTTGTCTAGTTGACTAGGTACCATGAGATTACTTGAAGTTTAAATAAATGAGTAGGGTGGCGGACGGAAAATATCCGGAAAGACAAATTTCAATGTACTCATTGAATAAAACTAAATTTACGGATTTTATCGCGTTTATTTCACTACTCTTACTTACTTTTGAAGTTTCGGGTGATTTACAGCACCCATGGTCACGGGGGGGGGGAGACTGAGATGTTTACTCCAATGTCATATTAGTCCGGCTACCTTCAGTTTTTGAATATTAATTTTTGGTCCGATTTACGCAAAACGAGCTTATAGTATCATGAAGTCTTGCAGTGGTATGCTTAGGTTTGGGTTTAATTTTGTTAATTATAGGATCCCAAGCAGGTGGCAGCACCCATCCATCTTCGCTATTGAAATTTGGATGTTTTTTAATTTCAATAGCCTCCATATCACGCGTATCATCCTTGGTAGGAATCGGTGTTCTTTTGCGAGGATTTGTGGTTTATCCAATCGAATGTAATGGTGGGCACGATCTTGAACATGTTCGCAGACTGCAGACTTCCCGGAACGTCGGTGCTTCACGTCAGCTACCTATATGTTCTTTCACGCAGGTTTTTATGGATCTTTGTGTTTGACCTATGTAAGAGAGATCACATTCACAATCTAACTTGTACACTCCTGCATCTTGTAGAGGGATATTACACTTAACGGATGGTAAAAATTGACTAATCTTCTTCGGCGGCTTGTACTATGTTTTAATGGAAGCTCGCTTCAAGATGTAGCCAACCTTGTCCGTGACTCCTCTGACATGTGGTAGTACAGCAGGTACTCGCTCGACTGTGGCCGGCTTCACTCGTTCACTGTGACGTAGGCGCGGGACCCGAAGCTTGTTGTCTTGCAATACTTGCTTGACGTGCTGAAGTTCGGCGGCCAGATGTTTTCTGTCACAGATCCCTCGTGCTCTCTGAAACAAAGATTTAACCACGGTAGCTAACTGTGAAGGATGATGGTGAGATTCACCATTTAAATATCGGTTCGTATGGGTCTTTTTCCTATACACAGTGTGACCAATTGTGTTATTAGATTTGGACTAAAACATCTAAGAAAGCTAAAGAATTATTTGCCTCTAACTCCATTGTGAATTGTATTTTAGAATTTATAGAGTTAAGGTGGTTTAAAAATGCAGTTACTTTGTTAGATGGTAAAATTGTGAAAGTGTCGTCTACGTACCGCTTGTAGAATCTTGGATTTACAGGAGCAGTAAGAAGGTCTTTCTCTTTGAAGTCCTCCATGAATATGTCGGGGACTATGGGAGATACAGGTGAGCCCATCGCCACACCATCTACTTGCCTGTAGAACTCTTCCTTCCACAATAGATAGCCAGATGTGAGGCAGTGTTTGAGTAATACTACATATTCAGCAGGCATGTTATTCTATTCCAGCTTTCTAGTTAAAATTGATATGCAGTCTTCAATAGGTAGGCATGTGAATAGTGACTGAACATCAAAACTGACCATAGTTTCATTGTCAGCGAGATGTAGGTCTTTTATCTCACTAACAACTAACAACACAATCAGTGAATTAAATAATTCAACAAATCAGTGTTCTGCATCCATTAAAATTGTATATCCAATATGCCTCAGACAACTTACTTATTTATTAACTTAAGTATATTAATTATAGTTAATTTATTATTAAAGGATTAAAATACTTAAAAATAATTAGTACACGTTTTAGTTCCGAAAAATATTTAAATAAATTAATAAATTTATTCACAAGAAATATGGTACAAAGATGTTCTTATAAAAATAATAATGATTCACATATTTCACCAATTTTGGTATATGAAAACTTATTTACTAATTAACTTATGGTTAGAATATACAAAAAAATAGGTAAAATTAAACATGCATCACTTTACAATCTTAATATTAATCGTTTAAAACACTATCAGATAAGAAACAGCATTTTACAGTCAATAGAAACGTTCTTTTATTTTTAGCAGTTCATTTACCGAATAAAACTGTTTTTCTAAAAGCCACTTTAATAAATTACGTCTAAATCGATTATAATCTAATTGTCTTATTTCATTTGGGATTTTATTATACACTTGAATAGCCATCACATAGCAATTTTTGAATACAGGCTAGTTTTTAATGAAGGTAAAATAATTTTATCTGTGTATCTGGTACTATATGTTACTGTATCTTTTAATCTAGTAAAAAACTGAGGATACTTGTTTACGAATATTGAAAGTTCAAAAATGTACATGGATGGTAGCGTAAGAACATCCAATTCTTTAAACAGTGGTTTGCAAGAAACTACTGGCCCGACACCACAAATTGCTCGTATACAGCGTTTTTGCGCTATAAAAGCACGGTTTACATCAGTCGAGTTTCCCCATAATATGAGACCATATCATAATACAGCAGCGACATACGCATGATATGCTATAAGAGAAGTGTTTCTTGACGAGATTGAAGTTAGCCTTTGCAAAGCAAAATTAAATTTAAATATTGTAGAACAAACTTTATCTATGTGATTTTTCCAATTACAATGTTTGTCTAAACTAATACCTAAAAATTTGGTACATTCACTAGCAGTAATTTTTTCACCATTATACTTAATATCAAGTAATTGCGGTTTACTTTTAACATTGTAGAATTGCATAAATTTAGTTTTGGATAGATTTATGCTTAGATTATTGTTTTTTATCCATTTAACAACATTTATAATAGTATTATTTATTTCATTTTCATATTCTTTATTACTAGGATTAAAATTTATTTTCGGTATTAAAATAGAAATATCGTCAGCAAATAATATTGTATTATATTTGATGTAATTTGGTAGGTCATTTATGTAAATAAAAACAGTAAGGGACCTAAAACACTCCCTTGTGGCACTCCGTAATCATTTGGTAAGTATGAAGATTTATATTTTAAAATGTCTTGCTGTTTTTTATCTTTTTGTTGTTCTTCAACACATTGTTTTCTATCTTTTAAATAGCTTTGTATCCAGGAGTAAGCTGGACCTCTTATACCATAAGCTTCAATTTTTTTAAGAGAATATCATGACCAACACTATCAAATGCTTTGCTCATATCAAAGTACACTCCAGAAATTGGTATTTTTCTGTTTATATAATCGGTTACGATTTTTATATGGGAAAAAGTTGCCAGTGTCGTAGATTTACCTTTTTGAAAACCATATTGCTCTGGTTTTAATATGTTAAACTTATTAAAAAAAGTCTAAAAGTCTTTTTTGCATAACTTTTTCATACAATTTTCATAATATTGATATTAGTGTAATTGGTCTATAGTTATTAATATTATTTCTGTCACCTTTTTTATGCAATTCACAACGGATAATTTCAATTCTTTAGGAAAAATTCCCGCTTCAAGCGATTTATTAATGAGAAAACATAATACGTCTATGATTTTTCCTGGACACCTCTTTAAAACTTTTGTTTGTATTTCATCACAGCTAGTAGATTTTGTGTTTTTAAGTGATGAAATATGGTTCTTAATTTCCGTTATATCACACATGGCCTTAAATAAATACTAGATTGATTTCTTAGACTAGTTACGCTTAATTTATTCGCACTATTATGTGATATTCTGTCTTTAATTGAATAGATGAAATGCTGATTAAATGTTGTAGCTGTAGTTTAGCTATGTTTAATAGCGGACATAGCTCGGGGCATGTTGTTGCTCAAATAGAATAACTGTCCTAGAAATAAGAGTTCGGTCCCAATATCCCGGCCGCAACTTGTCGAGGTTAATTGATTTGTATAATAATAAATTTCCTCCAGATTTCTATTTTCATATTTGTTGCTAAATTCAAAATTGTCGGTATTCCGTGTTTACGAAAATTATTTTCACTCTTGTAAATTGCATATGTGTAAATGATCTCAGTGTATAATTATTTTACTAAGCAGCAATATTTCCTTCGTAAATTGTATTTTTTCATATTTCCTATAAATAGAAAAGTAATTATGAAATTGATGAAACATTTACATTATGTTTGTTTTGAGTCGATTTCAAAAAAGTAGGAGATCGCAATTCAACTCTATGTTTTTTTTCTCTTTAATGTATTTTACGCGACGGCTTCACCAATTAAGACCAGAGTTTTAAGATTCTTTTTTAATTGTATACGTATGTCCTATATACATCGGGGGTTTGGATTTTGGAATATGGCAAAAAAATTCACACCTAAAGGTGGAAAAATAGGGGATGAAGTTTTCAATGTAACTCTATGGGCGACATTGAGATATTCCTAAATCCAATCAAAAGAAAGGGAAAATAATAACGTTAAAAAAAGTAAAAGCCGACTTCTAAGTACTCAAAAGAATAAAACAGTTTCAAATTCTGAAGTCGGGGCTTTAACTCTTCTATACACGATGACTTTGTGAGGCGGCGCTATTGTCGCGCCACAAGTAAAAATGCACCGAAGCCTAAATCGCGCTATCAAAAGCTCCAAACTGCTGTTATCCACAAGGAAAGCCTTTTTAAAATTATTTTTTAATATCTTTCGTAAAGCACAGTTAGAGATGGCTTAGGATCGATTAATATCTCGAATAAGTGTGTAAGCACGCTCAGAGCTCATCATCATCTTCATCATTAGGCCGTAAATGCCCAATACTGGTTATGTGCTTCTCTCTTTTTAGGGAGGATCTGCCATAACTGTCCCACATAGCAGGTGAATTAGCGACGGCTATACTTCTTGTAAATGCGCTATCGGCTTTGGAAATGCATAACCCATTCTGTATTCTAACTAAATTTTTACTTATCAAAGCCACTGGCAAATCTATGGGCCTAGACAAATGACAATCGTTCCGTATCTAATCAAATTCAAAAATCGATTTGGTCTTAGCGATATCAAACGTAAGCTACCATCATAACCCAGATACTGCGACGGGGCTTTTAAAAGACCCGAAAAAATTATTAAAAAATACCTTCAAGTTTCGAGTTGTTAAAATGAATTCTCTAAGATATTTGCAATGTCAGGTTACTTAGTACCTATCCGTGTATGATTTCATGCGGTGTTGTTTACAACTAGACACTTGTTTATTTAAAGTTTTTGTGTCATTGAAGACTTAGGAGTATTAGTGTCATGATGTCTGGACAAAGGTAAGCTTTTATCATTTATATATTTGGATGTTGTTGCTAATACATTTTGATATTTAATTTTAGATATATTATCTACAATATCAGGTTATCTATTTGTTTTGATGCAACAAAAACTCATTAGTTTTTCACGTTTCAAATTGATGGCCTTTTAAAAGTCCCGTCGCAATATGGGGGTCTATAATATTATTATTTTCTTTTTAGCACGCGACCTTTGAGAGCACTCAATCTCAACGATATAGTTGATGAATTAGAGCGATGTGAGGATGATGATTTGTTGCCAACTCAAATTACAATTTTTCCACCTGAGAACGCTAATGCCGACGTCACAGATGAGGATTCTGGAGATGAAGAATTTGTTGCATTGCAAAATCTACCAGGTGAAATATTTGTTTTCGGGTTGATATAACTACGTATCAATGATTCTATCTTGTTTTATTTATATGGTTGCAATATTTATATCTGTTTTTATAGGCTCTCAACTACGAGCTCCAGCCGAGGTCACTTTTCATATGAGTTCCGACGAAGAAGATGATGTACCTTTGTCAAGTTTGTCAAAAAGAAGACGCACGACGGATTTGACTTTAGAAGATAGTGACGCCGTACCTTCTTGTACTTCAGATGTGTCAACTAATTCTACATTTGTTCAGCCTACAGTTCCCCGAAACCAAACCTATAGATGGAAGAATCGTCATATTCCAAACCATTTCAATCAATGGAATGACAAACAAGGTCCAAAAAACTTACAATCACCCTTATATTATTTCGACTGCTTGTTCAACAACAATGTTATTGAATTACTAGTGCGATATACCAATTTGTACGCAGGACAGAGGAATAAAGTGGGCAAAGTAACTGTTTCTGAAATGAAGTGTTTCTTGGGCATCCTTATGTACAGCGGATATGTAGTAGTACCCCGTAGGTTTATGTATTGGGAGACATCGACAGATGCCGACTTTAGGATTGTGCACAACGCTATGTCAAGAGATCGTTTTACTTTTATTATGTCAAATCTCCACTGCTGTGATAATACAGTTCTTGGTGATTCTCCTGACAAATTCGCTAAGTTGAGACCTCTGTTTGACGAGTTAAATAAAATCTTTACTGAAATGGCTCCGCTAGAAGAGAACTACAGCATAGATGAGGCTATGGTTCCATACTATGGACGTCACAGTTGCAAACAGTTTATACGTGGTAAACCAATCTTTCGGGGGTATAAACTGTGGGTTGGTGCTACAAGATTAGGCTACGTGATTTGGTTTGATCCTTACCAGGGAAAATCTTCAACCATTGCAGAAGGTTACAAACAGTTTGGTCTAGGTGGGAGTGTGATTTTGGAGTTTGCTGATGTTCTACAAGGTCGTGATCCAACATTGCCATTTCATTTATTCTTCGACAATTATTTTTCCTCTATTCCTCTACTGCATGAACTTAGTAATAGAGGTCTGAGAGCCACTGGAACTATTCGTGAAAACAGAACGTCCAAGTGTCCTCTCGAGTCTAACAAAGATTTCAAAAATACTGATAGAGGTTCATTTGTATTCAAATCCAGTTTGCCTACCAACATTTTGGTTTGCAAGTGGAATGACAATAGTGTCGTTACTGTTGCCTCGAATACTGAAACTGTGGAGCCCCCTGCAAAAAGTCAAGAGATTTTCGCAAGAACTAAAAAGATTTGTACATATTGACCAACCGTCGGTTATAAGAAAATACAATGAAAATATGGGAGGGGTCGATAGATCCGATCAAAACATAGGGTTGTATCGGACTTCTATTCGTGGCAAGAAATGGTATTTTTCACTGTTTTGTCACACCTTAGATATGGCTGTGCATAATGCATGGCAACTTTACAAGCGAGACGGTGGAGAACATGATCATCTCACTTTTCGTAGACTACTGGCAAAAGGTTTGCTCGAAAGCTACAAAAAAAGCGATAAGAGAGGACCATGTCCCACAGGTAGATCTCATCTTGAATCATCTCGATATGATGGGGTTGATCACTTGGTCCAGTACAGCGCTCCCCAACTAAGATGCAAAGCTTGCAAAGTTAAAAGTTTTTTTATTTGCCAAAAAGTGTAAGATTCATTTACATCCTAAGAACTGTTTCCTTGAATATCACACTAAAACTCAGTAAAGTTAGTGAACTTTACTGACTTTTAGTGTGATATACTTAGTGAAGTGCTGTTGTTTTATTGTGAGACATCATATCACATAACTTGCTATACCTATGTCTATTTTCTTTTGTATAGTTAAAATTTTCCGTAATAATAAAAAACTAATATAATAACAGTTTGTTTTATTATTAGACCGCCACATACATGTAAACAATCCCCATATTACGACGGGACTTTTAAAAGCCCACCCTTTTCCGGCTTTTCTGAAAACATGAAATTTTTTTTACTATTTTTCCTGGTTATTATGAGTCATTTTAACTATCATATCCGAATATCATCAAGATCGAAAACAAAAAATAGTTACAGTAACATCTGGGATAATACCAAGAAATAATCGTTCTAATTTTTATATTATATAATACGTGAAAATATTATTAAGACTGCGTAATTTTCATTCAAATCGAACTTTGTTTTATCAAAAAGTTTTGCGACTCTGACACTTTCGTGGGATATGTAATAAATTGATTGTGTGCGACATCTATGCTTTTCTAATAGATTATCTTCCTAAATAATTAATTTAAATTACGTAATGTCAAAAGTCTCAACGTTAATCCTTAACCTTATTAGCTTATTAGGGTGTTTCGCGTATTTCGTGCAAATTCCACGACATTTGTAAATGTCAAATTTATTGCCGAATAACTTCGTTTTTTTCCCCAATATCTTTAATATCCATAAAATCTTTCAACTTTTTGTAGTTTCTACCTTCCTTGTATAGATAACAATAAAATTACTATCATATCAAAAATCGTAATGAAACGGTAATGAGAACGTCAAGGAGGGGTCAATATTGAGTAGTTAAGTTAAATAATAGGGATGATGAGGGATTTTAATCATAGACGTTGCAAAATAAGCTTTCTAAAACACCCGTCCTGTTAGATTGTTTTAGTATTTTATTTCTATTAAGACATTTTATCAACAAATCTTCATTAATATGAACTTTGCAAGCACACGTATTTCTACTGGACTCCTTTGGGCATAAAACCCAAAATGGGCGATATTTACAAAATCTTTGATACGTTACTTTGACATTCGAATTATGCGTAAATATTTTGTATAAATTAGTCAATATTGTTACGAGCTTGAGGTTCGTGACAATAAAAATCGCCGATAAAATTACCTAAATTAACACTTTAATTTCCTTTACACAAATTAAAACTTAGAACACTAATAATTAAGCACACTGGTTCACTTTATTTCGCTCCGAAGCTTCGCTTGTCACGCCAAATCCAATACTTCCCGATCGCATCTTGCAGCGCCTATTTATATACATTAGCAGCGAAATATCCAGAATATTCAAGTAAACACGCGCAAGGTACCGAGAGTTCGTGTTTCAACTTCAAGAAGTTTAGTTCTTCGGTTCGAGACTAGATGGCGCTAGTGCCGTCGACTTGAGCGCGTAAAACTGCCCCCCTCCTAAGACATGCTCGTCCCGAGCATTATCGGCCCCATAATAACGCGCCAGGCGATCCACATGGACGATCTTAGGAGTCCCTCTTGCGCCTTTCTGTATCCGGTAGGTTACATCGTTGATCCTGGTCACAATCCGGTACGGGCCGTCCCATTTAGCTTGAAGCTTAGGAGATTTCCCTTTGCTGCGGACGGGATTATGCAACTACACTAGTGAACCTTCGTCGAACCCTTTGTTGTTCATTTTGCGGTCGTATAGGGTTTTCATCTTTTCAGAAATTTGCTGGCCCGATTGTCTGACGTGCTCATAAAAGTCATTCATTTTGTTCCGCAAGTCATTTGCATAATCGGTAATACTACGTGGAGCATCAGATGGTATCCCGGTGATCAGGTCTGCAGGCAGCCGTAATTCTCTTCCAAAGTTTGCGAAAGCTGGTGTCACTGCTGTACTTTCGTGAACAGCGCTTCGATATGACAACAAAAACGGTTGTATGTGCTTGTCCCAATCTCGTTGCCGATTGTCTACAACTTTTGCTAGGTACCTCTCCAATGTCTGATTAAATCGTTCTACCATTCCATCAGATTGCAGGTGATAAGAAGTCGCTCTTGTTTTATGAGTACCCATAACTCGGCAAGTTTCCTGGAATATTTGAGATTCAAAATTCCTTCCTTGATCGCTGTGAATCTCTAAAGGTACTCCAAAACGACAGAAGACTTCATGAAGTAGTTTATCTGCAACTGTTGAAGCTTCTTGATTTGGAATGGCGAAGACTTCTGGCCACTTAGTGAAGTAATCCATCACAACCATGAAATACTTGTTACCGCTTTCACTCTCCGGAAACGGCCCCGCCACGTCAATGGCTATTCTCTCCCATGGTGAACCAACATTGTACAACTTCAATGCACCTCTAATACGAGTCTGAGGTCCCTTTACAGCCGCACAACTTGTACATTTGCGACACCAGTCCTCGACATCGTTTCGACAGTGGACCCAGTAAAACCGTTCTCGGATCTTCAGTAGAGTTCGTTTAACTCCCAGATGGCCTCCTGAATAATCATTATGGTACAGCTGTAGAACATCCGGTACTTTAGCTTTAGGGACAACCATTTGTAAATGACAGCTGTCTCCCCGAACATTTTCCCATTTACGGCACAGAACTCCATCCTGAAGCAGCAAGCTGTCCCACTGGGCCCAATAGCTTTTAGTGGTCGAACTCATCGCTGAGACGTCGCTCCACTTGGGCTTGGGAGCACTGGCATTAATCCATTCCAGAATCTGCTTGATGTCCGGATCTTCCTGCTGTGCACGTTGTAAGCTGTCCTTCCACTCGTTGCTGAGGTGGTCTGCCATGAGCATCCTCACGGATACCACTTCCTTACTCTCCTGCCTAGTACAATGTTTGCAATCTTCAGGACAAGGTCTTCGTGACAATGCATCTGCGTTGCCATGAGATTTCCCGCTGCGATGTTCGATCTCAAAGTCGTATTCTTGCAGTAGTTCAATCCACCTCGCAACTTGTCCTTCTGGATTTTTAAACTGCAATAGCCATTTTAGTGCAGCATGGTCAGTTCTTAAGCGAAATTTTCGTCCCAGAAGATATTTGCTAAAATGCTGCAACGACTTTACCACAGCTAGCAATTCGCGTCTTGTGACACAATAGTTCCTCTGCGGTTTTGACAACGACTTGCTGAAGTACGCTATCACGACCTCTTGGTCACCATTCCGTTGAGACAACACACCGCCAAGTGCTATATCACTTGCGTCTGTGTCAACTATAAATTTTTTGCTTGCATCAGGGTATCCCAAAATAGGTGTTTTGCACAAACGGTCCTTGAGCTCCTGGAATGCGATATTGCAACTTTCATCCCAGCAGAAATGTCGCTTCTCCTCGGTTAGCTTATGCAGAGGTTTGGCTATATCTGCAAAGTTCTTCACAAATCGCCGGTAATAGGAGCACAAACCCAAAAATGCTCTAACCTGCATCTTGTCTTTTGGAACCGGCCAATCCTTTACAGCTGCGATCTTCTCTGAATCCGTGCGGATACCTTCTTCCGACACTGCATACCCCAAAAAGTTGACTTGCCGTTTGAATAGTGAACATTTCTTCGGACTCAACTTGAGGTTGGCACTCTGAATCTTCATGAGCACGCGTTCCAGGTTTTTAAGGTGTTCCTCAAACGTACGGCCCACGATGATGATGTCATCCAAGTAGACCAGACAGGCATCGCCAATTAGCCCGGTAAGTACAAGTTCCATCAGCCTTTCAAACGTTGCTGGTGCATTGCACAACCCAAACGGCATTACTTTAAATTGCCACAGACCCTTTCCCGTCGAGAACGCAGTTTTCTCCTTGTCCTTAGGGTGAATTTCAACTTGCCAGTAGCCACTTTTTAGATCCAGCGTGCTAAACCACTTTACTCCTGTAAGCATGTTCAGCGTGTCGTCAATTCTTGGCAAGGGATAGCTGTCCTTCTTAGTAACGTCATTCAGACGGCGGTAATCAACACAAAACCGCATGCTGCCATTCTTCTTCTTTACCAGTACCACGGGTGAACCCATTAAGGTTCAATAACACCATCCTTCACATTCCCTCAATCATGGTTTCCACTTCCTTTTCACGTGCTACCGGCAATCTTCTTGGCCGCTGACGGATAAGCAATTCTTCACCTGTGTTTATTTTGTGTTGAACTAAGCCAGTCTTTCCTATGTCAGCATCGTTTGATGAGAATACATCAGCGTGCTTGAGTAACAACTTCTTTGCCTTGACCATTTCATTCGGGGAGAGAACGCTGCGACAGTCTTCTAAAAGTGTGCTCACTCTCGTTTGTGCTTCCTTGCTCCCTGGGGATCCCACTCGATAGATATTGGCACCGACGTAACTAATCCACTTCCTCACAAGTAGCAACCAGTGTGCCTTTTTCTATAATCTGTTCCTGGCCACAAAGGTTCAGCACACGTACTCCTGAGATGTTAGTGGTTCTGACCAAGGTTCGAGCCACTTTCCATGGAAGGTCATTTTCTAACCTTTCCACGAGTACACAACGATGAGGTTGCCCAGGATTCCGAGGAAGACTAACCGGCACAATCGTCTCCGATCTCGGCGGAAGAACAATCTTCTCAAGGCTGTACACGTTCCCTGGTAACGCTCCTTCCACAAAAAGTTCCTCTTGTCCACATTTCAAGACACCTTGCTTAACGCCAATCGCACAACAATTCTTCCTCATGAAGTCTAGGCCCAGGATGCAGTCGTCCATTATATCAGCCACGATGACGTTTTGCATGTAGATCATGTTGCCTAGCTTCAACTCCATCTCTTTCTCTCCACGGACGGGTATACGCTGACCGGTGGCTGTTACCAAATTAATGCGTTCTCGGTTGTATGCGGAGTCCCCAAGGAACTGACTTATTAGTTGGGAACTAACAACCGTACGAGAGGCTCCAGTGTCTATGGTCAGTTTACACGGCATTCCGTTGACCTCGCCCTTGATGATTAGACTGTTCCCATCGTGGGTTTGTGAGATCGAGATCCTTGGGGCTCTTTTAACATCAGCCAGCACCCGCCCCGCAGTTCTGGCTTTTACTCGTTTCCGTGCTGCTACTGGGCGGTGCTGTTGGCCGCACTACCTTCCTGAGATCGTTCACCTTCCCTTTCTAGGGTTCACTTAAGGCAGCTGGATCGAAGGTGGCCCTTTTCCCCACAGCCATAGCACCTAGGGCTGTATCCTTTGTTGCGGTCGCGAGCTGTAGCTGTTGCACTAATAATTAAGCACACTGGTTCACTTTATTTCGCTCCGAAGCTTCGCTTGCCTCGCCAAATCCAATACTTCCCGATCGCATCTCGCAGCGCCTATTTATATAAATTAGCAGCGAAATATCCAGAATATTCAAGTAAACACGCGCAAGGTACCGAAAGTTCGTGTTTCAACTTCAAGAAGTTTAGTTCTACGGTTCGAGACTAGATGGCGCTAGTGCCGTCGACTTGAGCGCGTAACAATATGTTCGTTTAGTATTTTACTGCTTCCTTATTTGGTTTTTAGTTACATATTCTTTTTTTATCAGCTGCAATTCTAGTTATCTCCGCATCGTCAAAAAACTCCAAAATTAGTTGCTCTTTTTTCTTTAAAGTTTTCATTTTTAGCTGTCTTATTTTCTTTTTTATCTCTTACTGTAAATATTTTTGTTTGTATTAAGAGTTCATATTTTTTAATATTTTCTTTTTCCGTCATAGCCACATTCTTTCTTTCTTATTTTGAATTCTTTCTTATCTTGTCTTTCTATCTCCATTTGCACCCTTCTCCAACACTTCTTGAAAGTATTTCACCAAACATTAGTCGCTCTTTAATTTCTTCATGCAATTTTGTGTATTAACATTTTCTACTAATTGTTCTACTTTTTCTTCAGTCGATATATTTTAATTTTTTTCTTATTTTTCATTATTCTATACAACATTTTTTTAATGCCACCTTTCTGTTTCTTCGTTTTTTCTATTTCTTGTTTCAAAATGCCTATTTATTTTTTATATAGGTAGCGAACCTTTCTCTAAAGAATATTTTCTTTAGGTACCCTTGACAAGAATCACTATTACCGTAATCCAAACGATTTAGATATGAATTTGGTATGAGGCTTAGAGCTGATTGAGTGAGAGGATCTTGTTCAGCTGAATGTACTTCATTGTCACTATTTGGTGGAGAATTATCTATTAACAACTGTTGAATAGCTTTTTCTTTCTTTTTGCTTTCATAATGACGTTTTGAATTAACTCTTCACTTCTTCCTCTGAACTCTCAATCGTCTAGGTCTCATATCTTGTGCGCTACTTATTTTTTTCTGTTCTTTTCTTTTAAGGTATCTTGCTCTTTCTTTTGCCTTCAGATCTGCATACTTTTCAGGATCTTCCTGAATTTCTGCATACTTTCTTTGTTTTTGTAATCGATCGCACTCTTGTTTCTGCTCTAATGTTTGTCTGGCTTTCTTTGGCATTATTAGTTCTTAATAATCTGTAACAGCACATTATATGATATTGCTCGTATTCATGATATCAAGCTCATCCTTAATAACTAAAGTAATAAAAAGTACACTCACAAGGTTAGCTTGTGAGTTTACTATTTATAAACAAACTTAAAGCTACATCAAGAAACAAAGTAAAAACAATTCTTTATTTTATTATGAATTAAAGTATTATTATAACTGTATCGTAGTAGTATTATTTATTTATTTATTATTATAGAACTCGCGACCACACTGTTTGCTATGTAATAATGCACTGTAATAAATAATAATAAATTGACGTAAAATTGATTCTAATTGTCATCGTTATGGACCTCATTACCATCGCTAGCGACGGTAACCAAGGTAATAGGACGAAGGTAATGAGGTTTTTATTCTTATCCAATTGTTTCGTAAAAAATATCAAAATTACGAATCTCGTGCTTATTTTAAATTACGGCAAAAATCACTAGAATTGATTATTAACTATATATTAAACAAATTTTTACGTTTATACTCATTTAATAATATGGACGACAGTAAAGAGGACAATTCCAGAATAATCACCTCCTGCGATACTTTACACGTTAATATTTTTTTCCACGAACAGACGTGAACCTTCTACGATGTTTTTTGGCTGGCTGAGACTTGTGCGGGGCGCGGCATGGTGGTATAATGACATTCACGCCAATACGCGGACTATAATTTAGATTTTCACTAAAACCAATGGTAATCAGAAAATATTTTTGATAAACATTTATGAAATAAAATTTCTTTATATTGTGGGGTTATCGTTATTTATTTTAAGTGTAAACGTTGTGCTTTTTAATAAAATTTCATAATATGGTTATTTTTTATACTTAATGTTTATATTTTTGGTTAAAAATACACATTTTTTTAGGAGAGTAGTAAATGGACACCGAAGATAATGAGAATTGTTGAAGTTTTTTATTTATTATTAACTTATTACGTTATTTTTATCTGTAATAAATATTACACGCATGTAAGCATAACTTTTTTCATTTGATTTCCTTTATAAGAAATGTAGATATTTAATTAAAAAAATGAAGACTTTTCTCATAACACAGAGTCAATCTACAAGATTCGCCAGAGGACTTATTCAAAGAGGAATGAAATCCAGCAAAAGGTGTACGACTCATCTGAAACATACCCTCAAAAAATGAATCATATTGCTTTCTATACCATCTGATAATCAAAAACAGACGAGTGTGCTTATGACCACACGACTGAAATAAAACTTATTTAGTATATATATATATATATATATATAATGTATGTAGTGTGTGTGTGTGTGTATTTTAAAAAATCTCTAACTGCCTTCTTGTAATTCATTAATTTTCGTTATTTCGGTCTTTTAATATAAACTTGACGTGAGAAGGATGGATGTCATAATCAAAATGTACCGACCGAATTTCGGCCACGATGACCAGCCTCAACGGAGGCTAGCCATCGGCGCAGGACAGGATTATAGTGCCCAAGTGTATGCGCAAGCACGGGTGCACTCTCTATTCCCTCACTCTCATAATCCGATGGGACGGTAAACCGACACGACCGGAGAGAGATCAGGCGTAGGACCAACGGCTTTACGTGCTTTCCGAGGCACGGGGGTGAGACACCGCCAACTTCCTGACTCCGGGCAACTACTGAGAATTTCTTGACGGAAAAACTCAATAATTAATTTTTTGGCCCGACCCAGGATTCGAACCCAGGACCTCATGATCAGCAGTCGCACTACTACAACCACTAGACCAACGTACTCTAATATATACTATACACATATAATAATATCTGCTTATAATCAGGTGGACTGTGTGCTCGTTTTCACCCCATTCTATAAACAAGTGCTTAGTAAATTTTCCTTTGTTATGCTTGGCTAGTGGCGAGTTCGGTGAGTTGGTAGACATAGACCACATATTGTCATTTTGGTAATGCTACTCTTTATCATCAATCAGTGAAATTTTTATTCGTATTTTTTTTGATGGGGATTTCTAAACACAAGTTGGTGTTCAAAGCTGCACTCGTTTATCAGCAAAGTGCACTGCGTGCAAGTAAAGTTGGTGTTTTGACTGGTATTAAAATATAACTCTATGTTATTTATTTCTTCTTTATTATTATTTATTTGAATGATTTCATATCTCTATTAGTGGCTGGTTTATTTCAGAGTTAAGTTAGAGGCCGACGGCAGCTTATTCAGACACTGCTTGAGTGCCTGAAATGAGTGTGTTATCTCCTTTACTTTTGTTATCTATGTTTTGTAGTATTATTTCATTAATTGGATCTGATAAAAATTACTTCTCTTTATCACAGGTATGCAAATGATCCCTAGGTGTAAGCAGTCAATTCTTGAAGGTTACCTATCGTTGTTTCTGCCGTTATTGGTGACCTGACGGCTATTAATGAATGAAGTAAGTGAGAGCTTGGTCTTTTTTAGTTAAAGGACATATTATTCTACGGATTTACTACGGCATCTGGGTTCTTTTCTTTCCTTTCTTACTAAGATTATATGCCATCAAAAACATAACTTATAAAAAAAACATGTCTCGCAACTCGGGTTTTCTACCGTAAAAAGTTGTGAGATCCATGTAAAACCAAGTTGGTTAATTTATTTAGTCCCTACTCAAGGGTCCTTATGTCTTAAGTTATTACGTAATTAGCTAACCTAACCACATGTTATTGTGATCATATCTATATTAACAATCTTTTATGTTTTAAATAAATAGATTTACTTGGCTAATTATGGTATCGGTCGATTATGCGGACTTAAGCTATCTTGATTTGTTTGCTAACTAATTTAAGCATATCGAAATCTGGCTATTAAGTTTATATTTGTTTTTCACAAATAATCACTTCATATTTAGTTATACACAACACTGTATTATTTTTTACTATAACAAAATATTTTGTTCAAGTTATTTATGTGTTTAAAATGTATTACAATATAGACAAACTCCCACGTCGGTCTGGAGGACATTACTTATTAACATAGAGTTTGCACTGAAATTCAAATATGGACCGGGGTAGGACCACGCTTTCACAGAATACCAGCGTATAATAGCAGCTTAATACTCCTGTGTTTCGAATGGTGAGTATAGAAATCCGGAAACCTTTTTTTACCGTAAACGAGGCATTCCATCTTAGTCCTCAGGGGTGACAATGTTTATTAATGGTGTTAATTAATCGAAGATAAATGTAGATCTCTATGGCTATATCCATTTACCTTCAAGTGGACTGTGTGCCAGTTTATCACCCTTATTTTATTAAAATAGAGTCATTCACACAGCCTAATAAAACCTCATGCTAAGCATGGACCTCCCACGTGTCACACTTGGGGGGGTGGTAGTCATGGTTCATGCGGTAATACGGTTTCAGACATGCGGATTATCGATTCCAGTGTACTAGTTATGTATATAGGCGAGTATCGTAAGTCAATCATAGAAAATAAAGCCTTCATCATCCTCACTTCTCCACCAATGTCTTGCCTCAAAGCGTGCTTAGTTCGTGGAACTACCAAGGCAAAAGAAAATAAAACATAATTTCTGATCTCTAATTTTAGGTAATAAAGAGAGGGGTAAAATCATTCTTTACTAAAGCGTCTAATAAAACTTTGAAATGCTAACTAAATCGGCATAATTAGTCCAAGCAAATTGACATGGTGGAACCTCGCTGTAGCTATATTACGGTAGTAGCATGAATGGGTCGCGCTCTTAAAATAAGTATAAAAATTATAGTATATTCCTCTCACGAATACCAGCATAAAATTGCAGCTAAATATATGAATTATCCCCCCTACTCTATAAAATAAAAATAAATATGCAAACAGTAACCAACCCACAAATTATAAGCTAGCGGTGTTTGAAGTTAGTACAGCTTTTTCTTCATTTTCTAATTCTTTAATTTACTTCCATCTCCGCTTTTGTAAGGATTATTTTTATTATCTAATATACCCACCATAAGGGCATTCTGACATATTAATAATTTATTTCAAGTAGGGTTTGAATATGTGAGATAGAGTTGGTGAGATTAAGACTTGCATTCAATCCAATTAGTGTTCTGTGTTCTTTGAGATTCGATAACGTAGGGAGTCACTTTAATTTAAAAAAACACGTACATAAGCAGTACGTCCATAGATCACTTGACTTATAGATGTACTATGTAAGTCAACAGAAGAGGCCTGTATTAAACAGTGAGAATTCATTGCCTAGTTAAAGCGACCATACAAACCTTAAAAAGCATTATAAAATTTTAATAAAATAAAAACGACAACAAAACAGCCAATTCAATACACAATTAAAATTTAATGTGAAGCCTTATCATCACTAAAGTTTAACGAATATGATAAATTGAATCCCATTTACATTTTGATTATGACATCCATCCTTCTCACGTCAAGTTTATATTAAAAGACCGAAATAACAAAAATAAATGAATTACAAGAAGGCAGTTAAGCAGAATTTTATTAAAATACACACACACACACACACACACACACACACACACACACACACACACACACACATACATACATTATATATATATACTTTAATTTTAAAAAACACGTACATAAACAGTACGTCCATAGATCACTTGACTTATAGATGTACTATGTAAGTCAACAGAAGAGGCCTGTATTAAACAGTGACAATTCATTGCCTAGTTAAAGCGACCATACAAACCTTAATAAGCATTATAACATTTTATTAAAATAAAAACGACAACAAAACAGCCAATTCAATACACAATTAAATTATGACATCCATCCTTCTCACGTCAAGTTTATATTAAAAGACCGAAATAACGAAAATAAATGAATTACAAGAAGGCAGTTAAGCAGAATTTTATTAAAATACAACACACACACATACATACGTTATACATACATATATATATATATATATATATATATATATATATATATATATATATATATATATATATATATATATGTATATATATATTTTAATACAGGCCTCTTCTGTTGACTTACATAGTACATCTATAAGTCAAGTGATCTATGAACGTACTGTTTATGTACGTGTTTTTTAAAATTATAGTGACTCCCTACGTTATCGAATCTCAAAGAACACAGAACACTAATTGGATTAAATGCAAGTCTTAATCTCACCAACTCTATCTCACATATTCAAACCCTACTTAAAATAAATTATTAATATGTCAGAATGCCCTTATGGTGGGTATATTAGATAATAAAAATAATCCTTACAAAAGCGGAGATAGAAGTAAATTAAAGAATTAGAAAATGAAGAAAAAGCTGTACTAACTTCAAACACCGCTAGCTTATAATTTGTGGGTTGGTTACTGTTTGCATATTTATTTTTATTTTATAGAGTAGGGGGGATAATTCATATATTTAGCTGCAATTTTATGCTGGTATTCGTGAGAGGAATATAGTATAATTTTTATACTTATTTTAAGAGCGCGACCCATTCATGCTACTACCGTAATATAGCTACAGCGAGGTTCCACCATGTCAATTTGCTTGGACTAATTATGCCGATTTAGTTAGCATTTCAAAGTTTTATTAGACGCTTTAGTAAAGAATGATTTTACCCCTCTCTTGTACCTAAAACCAGAGATCAGAAATTATGTTTTATTTTCTTTTGCCTTGGTAGTTCCACGAACTAAGCACGCTTTGAGGCAAGACACTGGTGGAGAAGTGAGGATGATGAAGGCTTTATTTTCTATGATTGACTTACGATACTCGCCTATATACATAACTAGTACACTGGAATCGATAATCCACATGTCTGAAACCGTATTACCGCATGAACCATGACTACCACCCCCCAAGTGTGACACGTGGGAGGTCCATGCTTAGCATGAGGCTTTATTAGGCTGCGTGAATGACTCTATTTTAATAAAATAAGGGTGATAAACTGGCACACAGTCCACTTGAAGGTAAATGGATATAGCCATAGAGATCTACATTTATCTTCGATTAATTAACACCATTAATAAACATTGTCACCCCTGAGGACTAAGATGGAATGCCTCGTTTACGGTAAAAAAAGGTCTCCGGATTTCTATACTCACCATTCGAAACACAGGAGTATTAAGCTGCTATTATACGCTGGTATTCTGTGAAAGCGTGGTCCTACCCCGGTCCATATTTGAATTTCAGTGAAAACTCTATGTTAATAAGTAATGTCCTCCAGACCGACGTGGGAGTTTGTCTATATTGTAATACATTTTAAACACATAAATAACTTGAACAAAATATTATGTTATAGTAAAAAATAATACAGTGTTGTGTATAACTAAATATGAAGTGATTATTTGTGAAAAACAAATATAAACTTAATAGCCAGATTTTGATATGCTTAAATTAGTTAGCAAGCAAATCAAGGTAGCTTAAGTCCGCATAATCGACCGATACCATAATTAGCCAAGTAAATCTATTTATTTAAAACATAAAAGATTTTTGAAATAGAAAAATATTTCAATCCACTGTAATATTACCGTTACAGCCAATTAAACTCCACTGCCGAACATAGGCCTCCCCCATATATTACTAATATTACACAACTCCATAATACTCTAATATTATAAAGTTTATTTATCACTATATGATATACCTGAAATACTGTAAATATTGTAAAATCATAATATATTAATCGATATTTGTCTTTTGGATTTCCAATTTTTTTTTAATTGAAAATGTATTGTATTTCAAATAATATAGGGTTCCACATCAAACATTCACTTTCATGCCAACTTCGCTTCCCTCCTCAAAATGTACATTTATCTGAACTTAATATTTATTTACTCTTTTATTTTTAATTCCTGATTTTTTCAGTTACACCCACTTGATGCAGTTTGTTGTAACTGCCTAAGAATATTGCAAGAAAGTGTTGCATCTGCTCACTCCATTAGAAGATTTGTGTACAGGAATATTTGTATTCCATGTGGATCTTCAATTTTAAGAGCACACCGTAGACGGATTGTGCCTATTAACTCTGAAGAAAGAGATATTATTTTGCAGTGGATACCATCACACCAGGTACTTACTTTATTTTAAAAGGCTGTAAATGGTCCCCTGCCTCAAATAGGCAGCCCAGAGGATTTGCCACAATCGCTTTGGTACACAGATTGATGTTTGTAAAATCAGACACCTTGCATACAATTTGGTCTGATATTTATGCTCATTCAACATGGCAGTTCACTAACAGGTTATCTTTAAATTTACAGTTTACCAAAAGTCTACTGCTGAACATAGAACTCCCCATAGATTGTCTTATGATGATGAGATGAACGATACTTCTTCCTTATCTTACACCCATATTTGTATGCTTTTGTACTTATTATACAAGTAATATTTTTTTACCTTAAAAGACATTAGTATAAATAAAACGGGTTGGGTTTACAATTCGGTCGCCTCAATTTGAAGATTCTGTTACTGTGGGGGGCGTCAAGGGAGTTTATCTGAAACACCTACACGCGAGTTTTGCTACCGGAGCAGCATCGAAGTATTTTTATTTATTTTTTGAAAATATTGGTAAACAACTAATTAATTAAATATTCTCACGCTTTTGACGTTTCATCTGTCAATGTCATATCGATATATAGTACTAAATCGATCTAGTGAATCGATATTTCACCCTAGAGAATCAAGATCAAATCTTTTCTGTTTTGTTAAGATTTACAAAATTATTTATAATTAGTTGAAAGTACCCCAACTCGTAAAGAATGACAGTTTTTCAATTTAATCATTCAATGTTATCTGAAACTTTAAAGAACTTGGGCTTAGTGAAATATTGTTAATAATTCTAAAATAATTACTTTTTGTCTGATATGTGATGTATTATTTATTTCTATTTAAATAAGTAGTGCCACAAAAATATTATGAGGGGAAACAATTGCATGCTAATATTTATAATTTTAAAAGACATTAAAACTATTTAGTGTTAGAAAGATTGAAATAAATAGAACAATAATAAATATTATTAATATTTAGAGTAGACACTGTAAAACTATAGTTCATTTTGTTAGTTGATAAAAAATAACTTTTTTCAGGTGGATCGTTTAGAACGAGTATGCAGTCCTTGCTGGCTGAGAGCTTCCAGAGCTGTATGGAGACAAGAGACAACAAAATGAGAACAGGGATATTGAGTTACAATCCATGAATATAGAAGACATCGGTAACATCCCACAACCACCCCCTATACCTGCACCTGTAACCCCTGCCATTTCCAGAGCGGTATCAACAATTACTATGGCTAATTATAAGCGTGCTGCTTCTACTTCCCGTCACTGTATTTTTAAGTCATGTAATCATTCATCTAGATTTTTAATACCTAAACTACTTAAAGAGAGATTGCTGATAGATCACTCATTTTATGTGCCACTGTGCGTACTAATAATACCATTTAAATGAACCCCACAATGATTGGAATAATTTATACACGAGTAGTAACTGTTCAGATTTTACTGCATCTCAGATAGACAACCTTTGTTCCTTACTTAAAAGTAGTGTTACTCAAAATTATAATATTTTAAATATCATTGAACATAATTCAATATTATGCAAATATTGGTTAGGATTTACCAACTACCAATTTGAACAGTTACTAGTTGAAATTCCATCTATCAGTGAAAGAGTTAAATCACCTAAAAGAAGTCTAGCTATGTTCTTAGTGAAACTTCGTACAGGTGATAGCAATGAACGCATAGCTTCTCTATTTAATGTAGCTTCATCGACTGTGTTCAATCACTTAAATATTGTAAGTCAGTGCTTTGAAGAGCAATTCATCCAACTGCATTTAGGGACAAATACCTTATGCATTCAACAAGTTGCTCAATATAACTTGACAATACCAAATGGCTTGTTTGGTAATCCAGATATGGATCCTGAATTTATGCCAGCCATAGTAATATGTGGTGGTACATACATTTATGTGCAAAAAAGTAGTAATTACTTATACCAGAAGCAAACATATAGTTTACATAAGTATCGTAACTTAGTTAGGCCATTTTTAATAGTGTGCTGTAATGGTTATATCCTTGATGTTTTTGAACCATATCCTGCAACAGAATCAGATGCTTCTATAATTCTTAGACTGTTCAACGATAATAGTCCACTGCGAACCTATTTTAGAGAAAACGATGTATTTATTCTTGATAGACGTTTTAGGGATGCAATTCCATTCTTGCAGCAATGTGGTTATAAGGCTTACATGCCTGAATCTAAACAAGCTGGTGAAATACAATTATCAACCATTGCTGCCAACAAGTCCAGGTGTGTAACTTTGTGCAGGTGGGTGATTGAAATTGTAAATGGGAGATTTAAACGGGACTTCAAATTATTTCGTCAGGAATATTTTAATACTGCATCTACTCATCTCATGCTATACTTTAAAATTGCAGCTGCATTAATAAATCGATTTCATACGTTGATTCGTAATAATTTTCATGCTGTAGAGATATTGGCAATTGCTCAAGCCAAACTAAACACTCCAAATAATTTAGCCTCCTACGTAGAAATGCACAATTTAAATAGAGTGAGAGTGCGATTTGCCAGCATTAATGGTAATCTTCCAGAGCTGGATAATTTTCCTCAACTGACATTCCAGGATCTCATTCTGTTTAGTCTAGGAATTTATCAAATTAAACAAGCTCGTAGTTATTACGGGGAGCATGTCAGGGCTTCTGGAGAATATAAAATCGAGGTATACCTGCAATCTGTCCATGATTTTGGTCCAAATAGTTATCTATTGCGAGGTAGGATACAATCAAGGCACACTAGTAAAAAAACTTATTACACTTATATACTAGTTGACACCAACCCATCAATTGCTAACACTAGGGCTGCTCTTACTGGGTACTGTTGCAACTGTTTGGTAGGCAGACGCACTGTTGGCTGCTGTGCACATGTCATGTCTGTTGTCTGGTTTCTATCTTGGGCACGGCATCGAGATGAGGTTGAACCACCTGCATCTTTTTTAGATGATATATTACTTTCAAGTAATGATATTGAAAATGATGAATGATGATTATTAATCTTAATGCGTATTAATATTGTAATATAAATGATCATTTTTGCTATAGTTGCTTCACTTGTGGCAACCAAAGTTTTTTGTGGTATTCTATAGGAAGATGCTGCTCCTCATCTCCTGGTATTTTTATTTTATTCTGTCGACTTTAACGACACCATACGGGACGGAACGTGATGGCAATTCACGGAAGGCCTCTGTAATATTTTACATTATATCTTTAATTTAGGAGCCATATGTTCGGCAGTGGACTGTTGTAATGATGATGAATAATGATGACTAAAAATTGTAATTTTTGTTGCTTATTTGAACTATTTCTATTTTACTGTGTGCTTTATTATCTGTTATATATTATGTTATATGTGTAATTTATAAATAAACGCCGAGCAAAGTTGAATTTATTGCTCTGGCACCCTTTTTTATCTCTTTTAATTGACAATATCCTTCTGATTTCTAATAATATCGTAAACGGGCGAGACATTATATTTTAATGATGTATGGGATTTATACTTGCTAATAGATGAATACTTTAATGAACAAAGGGCCGGCACTGCACCTGTCTGCTGTGTTATTTTTAAAAGAGGACTCATAAAACACTGACGATTTTAACCATAATTAATGCAGTGATTATAGATGATCTTTGGGACTTATTACATATCAATATCGTATCATAAATAGAAATGTTACCATCAAGTTATTTTGAAAAAATCTTTTAATATGATCTTTTGATATGAAAACACGAAAAAATGTTTCTACCTATGTCCGTTAGAAACCATCCAAGCGATTTTGATGATATGTTTATGTGTGTTTGAATGGGTCTCTATATGATTCATATTCACATATGGACTCGGTAGGTGGCGCTGTTGTCGAAATCCAGAAATCACCTGTGCGAAGTCGGGGCGGATCGCTAATAATAAATACAATTAAACTATACCTGTGTGTTTGTTATCCTGGCACAAACAGTTCAAAACATCTTACTTCCTCACAATTTATTAGTGTGTAATAACAGATAAGCATGTTACCTAGTCATTTTGGTATTTTAGAACCCAGTCATTTTAAGATGTATAATTAGGTATTTAATAATCAACCAAAGCATATTAAAAAAAGTCTTGACACCGGGCCTGTCTGTCTGTCTGCATAAATAGATCTGAATTATATGTCCGAATTATATAGACTATGTTGGAAATGATGATTTACTATCTATAAATACGGTTGCATTATAACTTGTTTTTTACACAGTCAGTTTAAAACATCTTTCTTACTATATAACGTGTGTTGGTAATATTGTAAATATAAATGGATATATTATACCTTAGTCATCTTGAATTTAATCATATTATTTTAACGGTAATTGGGAAGTACACTCACAATCAATATATGTAAAAAATTGTATCCATACCACATTTGTACACAGACAGGCACTATATTTTGCCGTAACTACTAAAAATATTGAAGTATCTGAAAATGCTGAATGTACCTACAACTTGGTTTTATATGAACTATTATTCAACAGTGCACTATTTTAACTTAAAATACCGGTAAAAACCACTATAAATAGCTTTTAGTTTATTTCTAGGTTATTTTAAAATTCATATTTTAATTGTTAATTTCTCGATTTTCCGTCTAGATGTGGTAAAACTAATATTACTTTTGTAAACTATAGATTATAAGGAATAAATCGACATCCATTTCATTGCGTGACGCGAAAATTTGTGGTGGGCCCATTCTCAATACAAAAATTGATTGTCTCCTTTCACTGATTGATGATAAAGAGTAGCATTACCAAAATGACAATATGTGGTCTATGTCTACCAACTAACCGAACTCGCCACTAGCCAAGCATAACAAAGGAAAATTTACTAAGTACTTGTTTATAGAATGGGGTGACAAACGAGCACACAGTCCACCTGATTATAAGCAGATATTATTATATGTGTATAGTATATATTAGAGTACGTTGGTCTAGTGGTTGTAGTAGTGCGACTGCTGATCATGAGGTCCTGGGTTCGAATCCCGGGTCGTGTCAAAAAATAATTATCGAGTTTTTCCGTCAAGAAATTCTCAGTAGTTGCCCGGAGTCAGGAAGTTGGCGGTGTCTCACCCCCGTGCCTCGGAAAGCACTTACAGCCGTTGGTCCTACGCCTGATCTCTCTCCGGTCGTGTCGGTTTACCTTCCCATCGGATTATGAGAGTGAGGGAATAGAGAGTGCACCTGTGCTTGCGCATACACTTGGGCACTATAATCCTGTCCTGCGCCGATGGCTAGCCTCCGTTGAGGCTGGTTGTCGTGGCCGAAAGTCGGTCCGGTAGACATTAAATATAGTATATAGTATTATATTACTGTATAGTATATACAGTATTATAAGTGTATAGTATATAGCCCATAGACATCTACATTCGTCCTTAATTAAGAATAAAAATTCAGATGTGTTGTTAACACCGAGGATTAATATGGAATGCCTAATTTTAAGTAAATAGGCTCTACACAACACAATAGCATTAAGCTGCTATTTTATGATGGCATTGTGTGCGAGTGTAGTCCAACCCCGTCTAGCCGACCCATTCGTGCTACAACAATAGGATTTTTTATATATGAAATTGAAGTGACATACGAGCTCAAAAGTAAGAGAGCCTATTCACACCTACTCCTGGGATGGAAAGGAGTTCAACGAAGTGGCTTATTTCTTAGTAAAAGAATGAACTGAATTTTAACAAAAAATGCCTGAGGTCAATTTATATAAGAATATATTTATTACTTTATAATTTCAAATTAGTTACCTCTAGGATATCGATTTATTGCTAGCTGATTTTTATTTTTTTTGTTTTTGAAAAACGTTACCTCCACACTAGGATTTTCTCCTGTATCTTGGGGGAAGTTTACAAACATAAATTTCACAAGAACAAACATCCAGATCCGGAACAATTACTTGTAGGCTATACAAATACTTGTTCCGTGCGGGATTATATATATATAGTATATATATATATATATATTACCAATACTCAAAATGTAATAACTAACAATTTCTAAAGAGGATTGAAAAAGCAACAAATCTATGAAAGTGGACTTCTTGGGGAAATGGGTTACATAAATCAATTAACAGGCAACAAGACTGCCGGGGTTTTGAGACCGGCAACTAATTTCTGAGACATCTATCTTATTTCGCCAAAAAAATTGGGTATATTATCATCTGTGGCTTCATTAAAATTGATACTACGAAATTTTAGACGCAATTGAACAATAAAGTACGATTTTGGTTTAAGTTGGGATTCCTTATACTCGTACAGTCCGTCTATTGTATAAAATAGCAATCTAAAGCTCCTATTCTTCATCAGATTTTGGCTATTTAATAAAGTAGATAGTTACCGTTAGTCGGAAATCGTTGCCGTAGAAGAAATATCAAATAGACGGTTCCGTGGCGCAGTGGCTTAGCAATGAGTTACAGCGCTAAGGGCCGCGGGTTCGAATTCCGCACTGAACAAGTATTTGAATGGCCTACAAGTAATTGTTTCGGATCTGGATGTTTGTTCTTGTGAAATTATTGTTTGTAAACTTCCCCCAAGATACAGGAGAAAATCCTAGTGTGGAGGTAACGTTTTTTAAAAACAAAAAAAAATTTAAAATCAGCTAGCAATAAATCGTCAATATCCTAGAGGTAACATTAATAAGTACCATCAAATTATAAAGTAATAAATATATTCGTACATAAACTTTAAATCTACGTGAGGTGAGTGAGAGCTGGAGACCCTTTTACTGAAAACGAAGCATTTTCCGGGCGAGAGCGACAACGCATAGGCATTTTGATTCTTAATCAAAGATGGACGAAGATGTTGATGGGCCACAGCGACCATTTATCATCAGAAAGGGTGAAAAACGAGCAGTCTACCTGATCGCTCGTTTATTATCTTCCATTAAATAACATCTTAGTGATAATTAATTGCAGTCAGATAATTTTTAGTAATACCGTTTGTTTTCTTTAAATATAAATAACGATAGTTGTTCTTTATACAATTGATCACTTATTTGACCTCTCAATCGCCATAAATTCCCAAGTCGTCGCATGCGTCCGTCAAATCTCGAGCGATCGCATGCGACCACACCCACCCACAGCACTTTAAACCATAAAACTATAAACTACTTTTCTATAAATAAATTTGAAATTATAGAATCTATACAAAATTTTCTATCCTGTGGTCTAAACAAATCAGTTACTCAATGGATTTTTATTTTTAATCGACCATAAAATTGCATCATTTTCGTATGGTTGGCAAATGGCGTAAATTGACAGTGGAATAAAAATAAAAATCCACAGAGTAACTAAGTGTTGTTTAGACCACAAGATAGTGTGTATAAATTCTATAATGCCAAAATGTTTCATAGAAAAGTAGTATCTAAATATAAGTTTTTATGGTTTAAAGTGCTGTGGGTAGGTGCGGTCTCATGTAACCCCCAGGGATTTGACGGTATAGCGCGGCGGTCTCAAGAGACTGCTAGGGGATTAAAGGATTAAAAAAATCATCTTCATTATTATTATTATGCCACTAATCTTTTTAAATATATTACACTATCACTACATTACCATTACAGTTCACATACTCACCGCCGATAATACGCTTTACCCAATGAATGCCACAAAGCAAGCTGCATCCATCGACTTCCTGCAGACCTCCTACCAGATCGTCACTCAATCTAGTTGAGGGGCGCATTACACTTTACTGATTTTACGAGTCTGCCAATTGAGAACTCATTTCTCCGCGTGATAGACTTAAAATATATGTAAAAGGTGATTGCCTCTTTGTTCGAGTAGTTGTGTATGGGACTGCTGATGATGAGGTGCCGGACTTGAATCCCAAGGTGGGTCTAAATCAGTTTGAGTTTTACATCAGGAAATTCTCAACAGCTGCCCGAAGTCAGGAAGTTGGCGGTGTCTTAACCGCATGACTCGGAAAACACGTAAAGCCGTTGGTCCTGCGCCTGATCTCTCTCCGGTCGTGTCAGTTTAATGTCCCATCAAACTATGAGAGTGAGAGAATAGAGAATGCATCTATGCTTGTTTGAACTGGCTGCCGTGATGGAAATTCGGTTCGAAGGACATTATTATTATACATAAAATGAATTCGTTTAATATCATATCAGGTTGAAATCGGTTATAAATTGCTAACCTCTTTTTTGGATATCGGTTATAACAATACTCATGTTACATATTATATCATACCTTAGTTATTGCAAGACAACGAAAGAAGTCTTCTTTTTTAGCAGTACATAAAAGTCCACTAGACATGCGACATGCATTGATCGTGGTTTTACGTGATAATTAGTCATGTAAAATATACACACAGGCACTCACGGAAAAACAAATGCATTCACACAATATCAAATTCACTTTAAGGATTGTTTGGGTTATGTAAATAGCAGGTTTAAGTTTTAAATATATCAGCACGTTAAGATTACTTTTAAGTGATTCTACATTTAGAAATAAGCCTACCGTAAATATTCTATATCGATAAAATAATTTAACAGTCGTTTGTGATCTTAAAAAAAAGAGTGTGCTTATGACCACACGACTCAAGTAATTCTTCTTTAGCTCCATCTGTATATATATATATATATATATATATATATATATATATATATATATATATATATAAATTTTCGACTAATATTTAAATTTATTTATTATCTGCTTCCTTCCATAATTTGTTATTATTCAGCCGAAAATTCACAAAACATGAACTTTAAAATAAATTTATTATTTTATTATTTTTAAACGTAGAATGTTTAATGTAATGAACAAAATATTATTTCATGAAATACGGAACGTAACTGGCTATGAGAGAAAGAGAGAAAAAAAATGTGGGCGCACACTGCTTTCTCTTGATTATATCCCCCACTCAACTGCCGTTCGCCTCGCCCGATCACACCTTTCGTAACGCTTTCGTCACGCGTCCCCAAGTCAAACGTGCGTAAAGAAGTTTTACTTTAATAAATAAAGAATAGCGTACATTTAAAAATTCACATACCCTAACTACTTAGAAAGTAAATGCGATTAAAATTATTTTTTAAGTTTATAGTTCCTTTTTATACTCCCGTTACCAGAAAATGACATCAAGGTTACTTTTAAGAGTTCTTATGAAGATGTAAAAAAGTGCATTAACTTTACATCTCATTTCTGAGATTGTTATTATTATCTAGTATATTCCGTGTAGTGGTGGTGTAAGAATATCCACTACTCCATATCGTCCCATGAGTGTCGAAAGAGGCTATAAAGCGAAAAAAGCAAGATATGAGCAGCAGCATCTTTCTAATATCAACTATGTAGCAGCCAGGGGCAGGGTTGACCAAAAAGACTACTCCATACTACATACTCCATTCGTCTGCACATCAAAAAATAGTTTCATTTTTCCGCCACTAAACCACTCGGAGTCTGTTAATAGTGGACCTCATATCACCACTATTACAACTAAAAATAAAGAAACTGCTATGGTAAATATCCGCCCTATGAGACAATATATAGGGAAGGTTTATGTTCAGCAGTGGAGTGGAAGACCTGTTAGAAAAGAACCCTCTAAAGCGCATTTTGAAATTTGAAACGTGTCTTTCCGAACTAACTTATTAACTAAAACAATAGACGTAGAGCAACGCCATCAAATTTACGTCTCGATGTTTAATATTCTGAAAATTATGTTTGCGTATCAATTAGTTCATAAAGTTTACATCCATCATTTATAGTTTCTTATGTATGAAGTTATAAAGTGGGCTTATGGATTTTGAACTAAATTCAAATGACATAAATTATTTTTTCAACATTTAATACGTTACCTCCGTTACAAAAAGCACGTGGTAATAAATAATCTCCAGTGATATTAATCACCCCTCAGAAGTCGGAAGACATAATCTGTTTACAATAATTAAGCTCTTTTCATAATTTTATACTAGCTAATATGCGAGCAAGCGGAGCTCCGGATCTCCGCCAACATCACTTAATTTGTTAAGTATTATTATAAGATCAGATTTAAAACGTGCTTGGCGGTGGAGTAAAACATCGTGAGGTAACCTGCATGTCTGAGTAATAAAACATTTCAAACATAAGACAATTATCTGATAATATGCTTTGGAGCATCTTCCTGCCCCAATAATAACCTTTAAACAATTCAGTAGTCTGTGCTAAACAGTAAAACGTTAAGACAAGGGCGACAAGATACGAAGCATTTCTTCTTCGTCATTATCACTTCGTAAAAATAAAAAATAGATCTAAATTTAGCGGGGTTCAATGTAATATATTTAAATAACTACTAAATTAACTCAAAACTTTCTATAACGAATGTAATCAGCTGTATTGTCCACTGGCTGCACTCAATCCACTTAATATCACGTGGAGTATAAGTTCGCTTGTATTTATAGTTAAAAAAATAAAGATATGATTTTACTATGTTTCGCTAAATCAAATAACGCACTAGATGCGATATTAATACTAAGAAATTGCTAGTGTTTGACTGTATCTAGTACCATAGATAACATTCAGTTCATTCACATCCCATTACAAAAATGTAAAACATTATACTAAATATGTGGATTATTTTAATCAAAATATGTGGATTATTTTAATCATATTTATCCCAATAAACAGGGTATCCAACACCATAATATACGAAAAAGCTAGCATATTCTTGTAGAATTTATTATTCTGTATTTTCTAGAAGAGCCTTTTAAATATAGATAGATAATAAAAAAATACGAAAATAAATAAAAGAAGAAAAATGTAGTAAATTATTTAACCATCTCGCAAATACTTTAGGTTATTATGTGAAAAGGGGGCCAAGTTCGACACAAACGTTTCAAGAAGAGTCTCTGTATACTTTACAATGTCTAGATAATAAATACAAGTGTCGGTTTGCAGAATTCGCTAAAATTAAAATAAGAATGTTATTTGATAAGATCCGTTCTTAAAATAAAACCAATTATCCTACGAATATGCTTTATCATTAATTTTAAATCTCAACCAAAGCATATCATTGCAAGACTTCAAGTGACTGTAAATTTAGTATGCGTAGATTGGACAAAAATTTTAATTAAGAGGCCTCAAGTAAATAACTACACAGTAGTCGAAACGTCAAGAATATGAAAATTAGTAAATTACACGCGATGTTAACCGTGAAAGTTAATATTCTTTATATCGATGCGTGACATTCGCATGAACGTGACAGCACAGTCACAGAGAGATTCATGTTCAGTGCAAAAGTTGGAGGGGGGAAATTAAACTTTCTTTTCTTATCTCTCAATGGGGTGACGACAATCTGGTCACTTTCAATACTATCCGTTTTCCGGATGAGGAGTCTACTTTATCTAGCTCCTACCTTCCAAGGTGCACCTATAGATGCTACTAATCATCATGAGCTTCTCAGGATACAGTTGAGTGCTAACCTCAACTTTGGTGGAATGCAGAGCCAAGAGGCTTATCGGCGACAAAAAGATTTTTAACATAAGTCGTCATTATTACCATAATAATAGATCAAAATACATTGTGATAAATACAGCGATTTGTGATACCTTTGTTTTAATTACAAAAGTACATATATGAGGATATCCGCAGTAAAACCAGAGTGACCGACATAGCCCAACGGATTAGTAAGCTGAAGTGGCAATGGGCCGGCCATATAGCTCGAAGAACCGATAACCGATAGGGAAGAAAGGTTCTCGAGTGGCAGCCTCGTACCGGTAGGCGTAGTGTAGGGCGACCCCCCCACTAGATGGAGTGACGACCTGTTAAGACATGCAGGAAGTCGATGGATGCAGGTGGCTCAGGACCGTGCTTTGTGGCATTACTTGGGGGAGGCCTATGTTCAGCAGTGGACTTGTGAAGGGCTGTAATGATGATGAATGATGATGATGATATATGAAAAAGTTTGCGATGACCACATGGTGTGATTCACACCTAAATTTATTTATCCATACTAATATTATAAATGCGAAAGTGTGTTTGTTTGTTTATTCTTCAAACGTTTTGGTGCATTGTAACTCCCAGAATAGACGATAACCTCGCAGACGATATTAAGTAATCCGTTGATGCTCTGCCTACCCCGCAAGGGTTACAGGCGTGATTATAAGTATGGATCAGAAATACTATCACCATGTATTTTTACCAAAATTAAGATAAAAAATGTATGGATCTGTATTTTTCCACGCTGGACCGGTAGGAGAGCGATAAAAAACATAAAATTCACCAGCTGATTTCTTCAAACGTTTTGGTGCATTTTAATTCACAGAATAGGTTAAAATCCTGATTGGTGTTGATTTAATAACTTGCTTTTAGTTAAGTAATTTTGTATTTGTTTGTACGCTTCTAAAACTTAAATACGAAAAGACTTAAGTTCATCTAAAGTTAGCCAATTTGTATCTAGATTTCTTAAAATTTGAGAACATTCGTGATGAATATGTGTTGTCTATGAGTGTGGAGCAGATGCGGCTGGTCCACCGAGCTCTAACGCAGGCCATCGCTAAGAAGGCCTGTGGGGCGCAACCGGGAATGGATCCAAAATTTCGGATTTTCCGGATTCTGGGAACGTGCCTGAATAAGGCAAGCCAGGACTGTATTGTGGGTAAAATCGGAAAACTGAAGCCCTAACCGGAGGCAGAGCTCTCTGTAATACCAGAGGGCGAACTGCTTAAGCCTCAGCTGGACATTACCTACTTGCCCTGCAGCGAGGCAGACTCTCCAGAGGAGGCGGCTGTGCTGTTGATGGCACAAATTGAAGGGTTCCCTACTGAGCTCTGGAGAATCCTCCACCGTAGGGACGAGGAGAATGGGTTCTCAGTGACCTTTTTTCCGGACGACCCATCGGCAGAGGCTCTTTGGAAGCAGGCGGCAGAGTCATCTTTGGCTTTAAGATGATAACTTTTAAAGTCAGGAGAGGCTCTGACGCGGCAATGGAGCCCGAAGCGCCCCAACTCCAATCCCCCAGCCCTTCACCTCTCGGGGTGAGGCTGGAATGCCACCGGTGAGAGTGACGAAGACCCAAGGCGCAGATTTCACCTCGGTACGACGGCCTCCGCTGGTGTCGTCCAGGCCTGTGGGAAGGGCAGGTGGGAGCGGTTTGATCGAGGTAAGGCAGTGGTTTAGTGCGCAGGTAAAGGACATCCTCGTCCTCAACAGGCGGAAAAGACCCTGCTCCCCCCCCCCCCCCGTCCATAAATGGCTAAACCCAAGGGTAAAACGAGGGTCCTCCAAGCAAATCTTCACCATGCAGCAGCTGCTTCTGCCATGGTGGAGGATTGCTTTACAGAGGACAACATTGACCTCGCCCTTATAAAAGAGCCTTGGGTGGCCAACGGTCAAGTTCTGGGATTGGCGGCTGCCGGTAAGATTCTTGTCAATACAGTTACAGCCTTCATAAATATCAAGGGATGTACAAGGGCCAGATTAATCATTTGCTCATCCTATCTTCCCGGCGAGAACGTAGATCCTACCATCGAGTTAGAGCGAGTGGCGAGTTCACCCGAAAATCACAACGCCGAACTTGTGGTGGGTTGTGATACTAATGCTCACCACACAGCCTGGGGGAGCACCAACATCAACGAAAGAGGTGATTTACTTTATGATTTTCTCATCTCCAACCTCCTGGTAAGCCTAAACTTATGTAGTACACCAAACTTTGTAATGCGTGCTAGGCAAGAACCATTGGACATAACACTCGCTACCAATAACATGTCCAGGTGGATAAATGACTGACATGTTACTAGCGAAAACTCGATGTCTGATAACAAGCACATTAAGGTTGTGATTGGAGCATCATCAACCAACGAAACGGTACTTTTAGAGATTCAAAAGCGACCTCCTGGGATATCTACAGAGATAGCCTAAGGAGGACTTTGGAAACGTTTCCTAAAAGCATCAAAACAATTGAAGGTCTGAAGTTAGCGACGGAGACAGTAACCGTAGGTATACGCGAAGCCTTCGAGTACAGTCGTCCCATCAAAACCAAGACCTCAACGCTAAAAGTTCCTTGGTGGAATACATTTAAGCTAAAAGAACTTAGGGAAAAAACCAGGAAACCATTTAATAGGGCTAAGAAAACCAAAGAATGGGATATTTATAGTGCAGTCCTAACTGAATATAATAAAGAAATTAGGAAAGCCAAGAGAGCATCGTGGAGAAATCTATGCGAGGAAGTTGAGTCTTTGCTTCGCAGTACAAGACTACACAAAATGCTATCGAAAGATAAAGCTAATCAGATCGGGTTTCTTAAAAAACCGCATTGTAACTTCACTAATAGTGAAACTGAAACAATGGAGTTACTAGCGTCAAACCATTTCTTCCATTTCTCTCTCACAATACTTCAGCCTTGAATTCTTTCACAGCCCTACGAAGGCCTTGTAATGAGGACTGGTGTAGGGCTGCAAAGATAATAAGGTCAAACCTGGTGCAGTGGGCTGTTGACTCCTTTGAACCGTTTAAATCAAGCGGGGAGGATGGAATAATTCCCATCAAACTACAGAGGGGTATCGACATCCTTCTTCCTTATCTGGTGAAAATGTTCAGAGCAAGTATTGCATAGGGATATATTCCAGAACGATGGACAATTTTCAAAGTTCTATTTATACCTAAGGCTGGTAGAAAAGACTACGCTTTACCAAAGGCCTTTAGACCTATAAGCTTATCTTCCTTTCTCCTTAAGACATTGGAAAAGGTTAGCGTAGCTAGAGCTACATCCCTTATATATCTATCATATATAAGGGATTTAGCTCTAGCTACGAGGCCCATATACTACAAACAGCATGCTTATCGCAGAGGCAAATCTACGGAAACAGCCCTGATCAGTGTCATTGACAGGGTCAAAAAAGCACTGGAGGGTAAAGAAATAGCTCTTTGTGCCTTTCTAGATATCGAGGGCGCCTTCAACAGTAGCCTCACATCACTGCTGATTGTGGGCCTGACATCTAAATATGTTGACCCCACAACCATTAGATGGGTGAAGTCGATGCTTTTAGACAGAAAGGCAAGAATAGCGCTGTTTCAAACTTCGATTGAGGTTGCAACTACAAGAGGCTGCCCACAAGGATGTGTTTTACTCGTATCACCCCTTTTTTGGACTCTTGCGGTTGACCAACTATTGTACAAAATGGCAGACCTACGCATTGACACACTTGGTTATGCTGTTGACCTTGTGATCATTGTGAGGGGCTTTTGCCAGTTTTTTGCCATAAATAACTAGTGTAGGGATAACAGTTTACCCCCTTTTCAAAAAAGAGACGGTTGGACAAATTAGTCCAACTAAATTTTAATGGCAAAGAAGTACCATTTTCCACGGAAGTTAAGTACTTGGGCGTAAAAATCGACAAAAAACTAACGTGGAACACTCACCTTAGCAACGTATGCCATAAGGCAAAATCTGCTATAGGTACGTACAGTCGTTTGGTCGGGAACAACTGGGGCTTGCGTCCCAGTATGGTCCTATGGTTGAACAGCAGCATAGTTAGGCCGATTTCACCGACGCCTCTATTGTCTGGTGTAACAAGGCCAACCAAAAGACGACTGTGGACAGACTAAATAGTCCACAAAGGACTGCCTGCTTAATGGCAACTGGAGCTAAGCGGTCATCACCTGGAGCGGCTCTTAATGCAGTTCTATGCCTAACGCCCCTTGATCACTATCTAGTCAAGGAGACGAGGGCTAGTTTGTGTAGGATTAACGCCCAGGGCGGTCTGAACTTGCTCTCCTACAGATTGAGATCTATGCTCGACTCAATTAATGAATCACCGGTCTTATGCATGATCTCAGATATCATGCGTCCACTACACACTTTTGATAAAAAGTATATAGTGGAATTACCCTCCAGAAAAGACTGGCTGAATGGCCAGGTTATCTGTGAGGTCGGTAGCCTCATATGGTATACCGATAAGTCTAAAATGGGCCTCGACGTAGGCTTTGGAATTTACGGAGAACGCCCCTAATTCAAAATTAGTATGAATTTGGTTAGATACACCTCAATCTTCAAGGCTGAAATTTTCGCCATACTTCAGTGTGCGGAAATCAATCTGCAAAACACTACGTCAACCATTTTTTTTTAGAAGAGGGGGGCAAACGAGCATGCGGCTCACCTGATGTTAAGTGACTACCGCCGCCCATGATCAACCGCAACACCAGGGGAATTGCAGGTGCGTTGCCGGCCCTTTAGAAAGGAGTATACTCTTTTCTTGAAGGTCCCCAGGTCGTATCGGTCCGGAAAAATCGCTGGTGGTAAACTATTCCACACAGAGGTTGTACGCAGAAGAAAACTCCTCTTGAAACGTACAGTGGTGGACCGCCAAGCATCCAGATGGTGTGGATGGTATCGGGACGTTTGCCGCGTAGTGCGTTCACGAATTTTGGCGGCTGGGATTAATTCGAACAATTTCTCAGAACACTCTCCATGGTATATGAGAAAGAAAATGCAAAGAAATGCAACATATCTTCGCAGTGCCAGTGAATCGAGCCGATCGGAAAGCACTCAGTCGTCGACGATTCGAGCTGCTCTGCTCTGGATGCGGTCAAGTGGAAGGAGCTGGTACTGGGGAGCCCCAGCCCAGAGATGGGAACAGTATTCCATGAGCGACCGAACGTGCGCCTTGTAAAGTTGCAGGCGGTGTGCTGGCATGAAATACTGTCCCGCTCTGCTGAGCACGCCAAGCTTTTTAGAGGCCAATTTGGCCTTCTCTTCCAAGTGACCACGAAACTGCACGTCACTCGATATGTCGACGCCGAGGATTCCAATACTGGCTGAGGCAATAAGGGGAGTGTCTTGAAACTGAGGAGATACGACAAAGGGGTTCATTTTAGCGGTTAACGCGCAAACTTGTGTCTTCTGGGGGGTTAAACTGGACTAGATTTAGTCGCCCCCAATCCAAGACTCTGTTCAGCAAAGACTCGACTTCAGACACAAGTTTGTTCCGGCACTCGGAGACGTTTTCCCGAGAAATATTGGCTCGGTCGGTGTAAAGAACATCACCAGTGCTGTCATCTGCATAGCAATGGATGTTACGAGTTTGCAACATATCATTGATATGCAGAAGAAACAGCGTTGGCGATAGCACGCAGCCTTGTGGAACACCAGCATTAATAGGCTTGCAATCGGAGCTTGCAATCGGAGCTTGCAATCGGAGCTTGCACCGTCTACAACGACCTTGATGCCCCGATCTGCAAAAAAGCTGGTGATCCAATCGCACAATTTCTCGGCAATCCCATAGGATGGGAGCTTCGAAAGAAGCGCTTTATGCCAAACCCGATCGAAGGCCTTCGCAATGTCCAAACTAACGGCCAATGCCTCCCCCTTGGACTCTACTGCCTCCGCCCATCTGTGAGTTAGATAGACCAGAAGATCACCAGCTGACCGACTCTGGAGCATACGTCCTCAGCACAATTGGGGGCATTCCGTCAGACCCACTCGACTTGTGGATGTCCAGGGAGAGGAGTGCTTTGCGAACCGAACGCTGTGTGAACTGCACTTCTGGCATGGAGCACTCACACCGCGGTATTGTCGGCGTCGTACTCCCCCCGTTATCGAGAGTCGAGTTGGACGCAAAGAAAGAGCCTAGCAGATCGGCTTTCTCCTTTGCGGTATGGGCCAGTGAGTCGTCCTCCCTGTGCAGAGATTGAAGAGATGGCTGACAGAAATTCCCCTGGACAGCCTTGGCGAGAAGCACGGGTTCCAGAAGGAAGGCGAACTAGTTTCTCGCCAATTCTGCCTATGTGCTCTGACTTTGCCTTGGCAATGACTCTTTTGAAGGACCTAGAGGCGGAATGATACTTCTTTTTTAGAGCGCTGGTGTTTACTTCCCGGGACGCTGATGCGTCAGCCCAGGCTTGGTAGCACTTCTGCTTATAGCATGATGCTATTTTACAGGAGCGACCAAACCATGGCTGAGATTTGCCTTCAATGGGCACCACAGAGGAAGGAATAACATATAATATACATAAACTCTGATAGTCAAGCAGCACTGCTAGCGCTGAGGTCAAACTTTTTGACAAAATTGTAGGCAACGAATTTGCCGACAAACTTGCACGGGAGGGCTCAAAGTGCACACAATTTGGACCTGAGCCATTTTGTGGAATCCTAAGAAGCCTAGCCCGATTGACCCTTGAAACTTTTTATCACAATAAATCACTTAAGATCTGGTTTTATACACCAGGCTTAAAACATTCTAAAACCTTAATCCGGGCTTTTGATCTTAAATTCGCTTCAGAAGCCCTGGGATCAATTAAAAATATATTGCGCATTCTGACAAGAGCCCTAACTGGACACTCTTGTCTTAAAAAGCACATGTCCATCTTGGGACTAAGCAACTCAAGGATGTGTCCTAACCGATTGCGGACCCTTAATGCGCAAACGTAACACTCGTCTGGAAAACTATCTACTCCGCCCAGAAGAAGTGAAATTGCTCACGGCTAAGCAACTCCTTCTATTCATTGAAGACATAGGGCTTAGCCGTGAACTATAGCCATATTAGCGATCACAATAGATCTTATAGGTCGCAGTGATACTGGTCTCTTTCCCTAGACCTACACAGCTACCTCGCATATAATAAAAAAAAGGTAATTTGGTAGTTTACACTTAATCTTTAAGTTTATATTGGAACTTCTGACTTCAAACAATCTATTATTCTGATTTATTTAGTAGTAGGTATAACATTTAATTAAAACTACATTTTATAAAAATTAACATCAGTCTAATATAAAAATACTAATGATTGTTTTTCTTAAACCATTAAAAAGTTTATTTCCTGTTACAGGAAGCAGGAATTTACTAAGTAGCTTTAAATAAACAGATCATTAAATTTAGAAAAACTTAATTGCAAAGTTTTAAATAACCATGTCACTCTTAATTAATTACTCGTATTTCTTTTTGCATCGTCATTTAATTGTTTTTTTTTGTAAATCTGAAAACTGAGTCACATAAATGAAATATAAAATTAATATTATTTTATGTCGTGGTGTCGTGGCCGTTCTCAAACATTTTTACTCGACTGCGACGGATCCCAAAAGATCATTATTGTAGTCACAAGAATGTATGTACATTTTTATGTTAGTTTTTATGTCCGTATGTATCGTGGATATTCATAAAGAATATCTAAATAGGAAGACAGATTGTTTCGAACTACCACTTGCGTTAATTTATATTTTAATTGAAAACCATTTATGTAATAGTTAAAGATATGGTTGTCTAAACGTTAGTCTAACGCACTTTCCACATAATAAAAATTGGGGCCTCCTATTAGAACTATGTTAGGATATATGTTAGGCCAATGTTCAGCAGTGGACTTGTAATAAGCAATAGTGGTAGTAGAAAAATTTACCTGAACATAGTTATTCTCTCTTTTTTTAAACCCCGTTGTACTTACGTTAACTTTCCCTCCCCGTCATTTCTGAAATGTATGGTTTCCCTATGTTATACTTAACCCGGACTAGTTTCATATTTTAAGTATGGTTAAATCTTTTAATTTTGATTCGGTCTACAAGGAACAGGCTCACAGTACCTTGACTTCTTACAGCACTATGCTTGCTTGGGTTTGAATATAATTTTATAAATTGATATCCTAAGCAGATGGCACCCACCCATCTTCTCAGTGTGAAATTAGGATGTCTCAATAATTTCAGTTTCTTGCTTTCGAAAAAACGTAATACAAGCCGTCGAATAAGATTAAATAATATTTACTAGCTAAAGCTAGACTAACACAGTGGAGTTCTTTATATTAATTAACTTATAAACAATAGTTTAATATGAAGACAAAACAAAGGAAAATGTATATACGTATCAAGTGTACGTTGCCTTTAGCGAGGCACTTCTCGTATTGTATAATCAACACTGGTCGCTTCATTTTTATATTAATTAAGTAAGTTAATACATTGTATAGACGTTACGTACAAAAATTATCAGAAAGAAAAATAATACTGTAGAAATTTATCACAAGGCAGGAACAATATCGGCAACAAATATCCATAACATTAGTTATTGAGTATATGCCTATTATCTTTTCTTAGTTTACTTTTGCTTAGTATAAGCAATCGCAGTATATTGTTGTTTATACCGATTGGATTACCATTAAATCATATTTTTAAATTATGAAAATAATAATATATTATTTGTAAATAGATTCGAGGTTAGACTTCGACTCTGTGAAGTGGTGGTGAAAGAATATTTACTATCCCGTATAGTCCCGTGGGTGTAGTAAAAACGACTATGAGATATACTAAAAAGATAACCTTTAGCTATATTATAGTTATCATATAATAAGTAGGAAGTATAATTATTTACTTAAAATGCCCAGAACGGTGATCAACATCAAAGGCGCGAGTCGTCTGGATCTGCTATCGCCAATTCGTCTGCAAAGCATGTTGGCGTTTAAAGCAAATCCTCCCTATAAGTTCAGAAGTGAACATTTTTGAGGATAATAAAAAAGCATATTTTAACCAATACATTCTCAATAAACCGTAGCATCTCCGTAATAATTGCCTCAGGTACGTAGACGGGCTTTGCAAGTATGACCATGTTTCTCTTTATCGTAATCGTTTTAAACAGCTCACAGAAACAAAGGCGCAAATCAAGAATTCCGCTTGTTATCTTTTCTATATTCAACAATCCAGCTCCTCTTTTATATATTAGATGACTAGTAGCAGTGCTTGCTCTATTCTTGCTGTATTCCGATCAGAAGAGTATAGTGCCAAAATAATAACTACAATCTGTGGGGCATTTCATTATGATCCTCGGAGATGACAACACATTTGCGGCCTGCTTTGTTTGAGTTGACTACTGGTATCTTTGGACTACAGTAGTACTATATGGTGAAATGTAGTTTCATTGACATTTCAATTTTATAAAAAAATTACTTAGGATATCCTTATTGTGGATTCTATTACGCAGAGACACTGCAAACATAGCACTTCGTAGCTTGCTGTGAGACCTTAAGCTACCTTATTCGGCCAGCAATGAAGGAACACGTCTCCGATCCACATTATGTGATTTCTAGCAACACGCACTGTTTATTATTATTTTATAAAATATTTGTTATACTTTTCTTTTTAAATTTCACCGCACTTAATTAATACCAATTTAATGAGAAATAATCTAGTAAAAATTAATGTTCATTTGTTCGTATTTTACCTACCATATTACCATACATAGTATTTTGACCCTTCATCAGATTGCGGTAAAACTTTGTCAACTTATTGGTTGCACGTGCTAGAAGGTTATAGGCATAGTACTATTTACTTACAGTAGGTGGCGCCACTATAGTACCGACAGATTTACTTAAAATTACATATCAATCCATTTCAATAAATTGCTTTATAATTCCTAATTAGACAATATAAATATTCCAAATTTTAAATGATATTTCCACCATTATTCCTTCTGCAGCAGCAACGCTTCGAGATCCATCTAGTATTACATAAAAATTAAACATATCTAAATAATAAATACTTCTAATGTTTAAACAACGAATCCAAGTTATTATTATGTATCTATTTATAATCTTAAGCGTATACACTAAGTTATTATCACAGAGATTAATAAATATAAAATTAACATGTTTTTCTTTTATATTTCGTAAATGTGGGCAACAAGATAAAGTAATTATTAAGAAATAATACGTTGACATCCTGATAATAAAACTAAGAGAGTAAGATACAATTATGGAAAACTTCTCCTAAATATTCAACGAAAAATATATCATAAAAACAAGTCAAATGACCTCAGAGATAACTAAGTTATGTACAAAGGAAAAGTTGAAAACAATGGAAGCAACGGTAACAAATAGAGCTTATAAAAAAAAACATGACCTAGTTTAAGTTCGCCTTTTAGCTGTTTTGATTAACGATTAATCAATCTGTTTTGGGGAAGTTACTGACTACACGATTCACTATCAAGTAGTTATCAAAAAAATGATAATTGTAATTTTTTAATAATGTTAAAACCCAAGTACAATGAATATAAAAACACAAAATGACAATAAGAAGACCAATAAGAAATCATTTATATGAGTGTTCAGCCAATTTTGGGTATCGATTTAATTAAGAGTTTACGTTCTTATAAGTGAAAATTTTCAGAATAAGTAGAATGTACTAAAACACTACGTAATCTGAGATATTAAATGTTACTGAGAATCTAAACATCGTAATGTATTATGTTAATTATGAATTTTACATTTGTATTTCGTCATAAAACCCTCCTTTAATAATTAAAAAGATGATTACAATCCATTATAGAATTATTCGAAATTTAATTGGTACGTCACATCGGGGCGTAATCGTATCTATATACTGTATAATTTATCTGATTAAACGTTTATATAATCTACCTTCACATTAGCTTAATTTAATATGTAGTTAAATACCACAAAATTAAAGACACAATTATAAAATTTGCTAACGAATTTAAATCAAACATTTCAAAGATTGACATTTAATAAAATTACAAATTCAGCAAAACCAAGCAAAACGAAACGATTACGATGGATTTTAACAATAAGCCATCGAGCGAAATATATAAATTTATATATGTTTATTATACGTATATTAAATAAAAAGAATAAATCGAAACGCAAAGATAATTTAACGACGACAGAATCAATTACAAGTCTGAGTCTTAAGTGTTTAATTCAATTTGTTCTTACGACGGGCGAAACGTTTTCCCATATTATATATAATACGTGTTAACGTACAGTCCAGTGTTGCAATGCGTTTCGCCTTCCGTACTTCGTCTAGGCATACTATTCTCGGTATAATCCCTGTCGGGGAAGGCTTGCGCATAGCATTGGCAGACTAGAAGTGGCTGGCCACTGCCCGTTACGGTTCTCGTAACGAATTAAATTAAAAATATTTTTTTTTCATAATTTGATTTCCATTTTAATCCTTATGGAATATTTGGAAATGATGGAATGAGACTAAAAAGAGGAGGTAAGAATTTGGTTCTGAGGACCCTTTGGGACTGAGTGAAACCCTTCATGTGGGATGTTACGTGCGTAGAAACTTTAGCGGCATCTTATCTTCGAGGTTCTTGTTAAGAGCCTGAATGGCATCAGAGTAGGTTGAACCGAATGAAATTAGAGCTCTCAATTAATGTATTGTTATTATTAAGATTATTACCAGTTATACTAAGGGGGGTTCGCCCCCTCCTCGCGTCCGCTGCCGCGATTTTTACGGTCAGAAGTGGGTGCTGCTCATCAATATTCTCAACTAAGGACTCAGCAGACAGTGATACTTCAACGTCACTTACCGGCAAGGTTGTTAATATCAAATCTAGAAAGCGATTGTTTACATTAAACATTTCATTTACTTGACGAAATCCACAATATGCTGCTACATACCCAAAATAATTTTGTATTTCTAAAGTCGAAGAAGGCATGTTAAAATCGCAGATCACTAACACTTTATCATATTTGGTATCTCCTTTTCTATAAAATTAGATAAATACATATATTCTTTAACATCGCATTTTGGCGGTATATAAACAACACAATAAAAGGATAAACATTTTTCACTATGGTACACCGTCGCACAAACAATATCAAATAAGGTCGCATCCACATTATCTATCGAAACGCGTTTCAAATTCAATCTGGAAGATGCAGCTAAGAGGACTCCTCCTTGCTTGCGTCCATTCACTCGATTACATCGCAATATCATGTAGTTTGGCGGAAAAAGTTCGCCATTATGTGTTGAACTATTGAGACCTGTCTCTGTAATAGCAAACAGGTAGCACGAAGAACCCAAAAGACGTATAAAGATCTGCTGTTTTTGTTCTCAGTCCCCGTACATTCTGATAATATAGGAGAACGGGTTTATTAGTGCTGTTCCCAAGTTCCCGTTGCTTTTTGGGTGTTTCAAAACCACACCCATTCATTGTCCTGAGTATTTATTGGTCAGCAATCAGTACAATTAACTTTCTCATTGCGATTCGGGAACACCTATCATAAAAGACGCGTAATCTCTTTTAGTTTTAGGAATTATTTTTTCAACTTTTATATCCCTTGAGACACAGATACTCCTAACATGTTCAGCTATAGCGTCTTCAGTTGTATCAGGATGAAGTGATCAAACGTGTAAAAATTTCTTTTTTTCAACCGCTTGAAACGACGAAATTAGGGTGTTTCCTACTTTTTGAAATAGCTTAGGCTGAGTTTTTCTCCCTTTTTTTGACTAACAACTGTTTCCCACTCGCCTGATTTTGCATTAGGAAGTTGATTGATATCTGTCTATGTTTTAAGACAGTTAGTAGACGTATTTAAACGATCCCGCCTCTGCAATATAGTCACACTCTTAGCCCTAGAACGTTTTGTTGCGCGACGTTCACGATCAGATAACGCTGGAATTTCCGTATCTGTTGCTATCTCCTTCCCACATTGAGTTATTGGCATGGTGGTGATAACTGCCTCGCAACTATTCTCAGCATTGTCCAACCGTTCTTCAATTTTAGCAGACAATTTTTCAATTACCCGCTTCTGGTCATTAATTACAATAATATTACTTTCGATCAGCTGTTTTTGATCATCTTTTTTAATCAATTAATGCGAATTGTGCAGTAATTTTTGATGTTAGCTCTGCTATTTTCTTAGACAATTCATTAAATGCCAATTCAAGGTTGAATTTCGACATTATTACCATTGTATGCAATAAATATCAAGAAACATGCCTGCACGGCTATGAACATAACAACATATGTTGTGAAAGTTAGTGAAACAACAAAGGTTAAGTTGAGGGTTAGGTAGTTTAGCACTCTAAACTTTGTTATACACATGAAATTATATTTAAGTACTGATCACAGACTAATAATTAACGGATTAAAACTTTTTAGCTCTAAGCTATTGTTCAGACCAAATTATAGGTGAAAACTGTTTAAAACTGGTGAACAAAACTACCACTTGACAGTTGTTTCACGATTGTCTACCCAGTATAATATTTTTCCAATTTTAAGATAACTTTTACAATGTGTTGTTATAATATGAATGCAAATAAAATTTATTTATTTTAAAATTATAGTTTTAAGTATATAAAATTAATGTAGAAGTTTAGATAGATTAGTTATATTACATGCATCCAAAACGCATTGACTCTTAAAAATTTATTGTTGATAGGAATATTATCATTGTACCGTATACAAAAATTAATTTAAAAAATCTCTGAAACAGTTATTAAGTTTATACATATAGATAACAAAATATTAATTTATTTAAATATTAAAAAAATTATTATACCTAATATACCTTTAAGGTTCAGAAAAGAAAAAAAACATATAACAATAGCGAATTCTTTGTAAACAAAATATGAAAAATTTGTTGACATAGTAAATTTAAGTATGTAAATTGTAATCTATCATATTATTAAATTTTTTACTGAATATTTAATATATGCTTTTTTTTTTCAAAACTAAGTAGCAAAATCTATGTTGAAAAAATCTCAAACTATTAAAGTTTTAAACGGAATTAAAAATCACACAGGTGCACAGTTACCTCTTAAATTCTTCTTTGTCCTTTTTGGCCCAATTGTCACATTCTTCTGGGTGCTGCTCGTTAGAATATAACCGCTTTATTCCCTTTTCAATTAATCTGCCAGTTTTAATTTTGTGGTCAGCTTCTAAAATATTATTGTGGCCTCTTCTCGTCTTTATCATATTTTAGTTTTCTTGTCTTGTCCTGTATTACGTCAATTCATTACTGAAATAAATTATTTATACGTCATATTACAGTTTTCTTGTCTTTTCCGGTATTACGTCAATTCATTATTTAAATAAATTATTTCTCCATTGTTATTTAATTTGAACAACTTTTGCAGGCCTCGGCGGTGCACTTGCATTTACGCAGCGCACTGCCTGGCAGGGTCGCCATGTAATGTAAGAAAGGTGCCGATGGAGGAGACGTGTTACTTGTTCTAGATCTTTAATTAAACGACCCATTATTGTACACTACTACTAGGGGTAAGCCCAAGATATAGTTTTGTTGTTTTCAGCAGTTTTATAAAAATACACCAATCTTGATCTGTCTCCACTCTTCAGTTTCATAATCAGCTCTGTCAAGGACGTGTTTATCAAAGCACACAGAAGGCACACTACTGCTAGATAGATTGTATGATATATCAGCAATAGAATACCTTCGGTGGCTTTGAAAAAAGCCGTTTCGGTATGCTTGAGCGAAAGAAAAAGGAATTTACAAACAATGCAATACATGAACAAAAGAAAATCATGAAAAAAGTATAAACAAACTATATACAAAATTAAAATAAATGTATATTCTAAATCGAATCGTCTCTCTTTCTTAAGGAAAGATTTGATTACGTGTGCGTAAAATGTTGGTGAACGTTTTAATTGTACCAATCACTGTTTTTCAATTGCGATAATTGATAAATCTGAAAGGCACTCTTAATCTTGTGTTTTTCTCAAATAAGTATGGATGCGCTTCAGAGATGAGAAAGCACGTTCTGCAGATGAACTTGTAGCTGAAATTAGTACATTATTTCGATATTAAAACAACATAATAATAATCGTCGCGGTCATGCATCGGCGCAGTAAATGAGCAGTCACTCAGCAAGTATTGTACAAGCAGTCAGTTTTTTCAAATACCCGGTGGAAATTTACAGGAATTTTTTTTAAATTAAATGATCGCAATGTGTTAATAAAATTCTCAGCGACCAAGATTGTATCGCCGTCCCAGTTCTGCGGATTGTCGCACATATTCGAAAACAAATTAATCGAGTTATCTTTTTGTTCGTATACTGTTTCTTAATTTCTCTTGCTTATTTTTTTTCTTTGTAGTTAATGAAGTTAATGAAAAACACAATAATATATAGTAATTTTGTATTTAAATTAAAGAAGACAATATTTATAACAAAAATGAAGTATGAAAAATGATGTTGTATGATGTGACTTATGTAACGATCACTAATCTAATGCCCGTAATTGAAGCTCGGTAAAATGTTCGTGTGCCATCGTCACGGTTCGTTCCTTACTCTTGTTGAGCTCCTCTCACTCTTGCAAACCGATGCTATTATATGTTATCTAGGCGCGAACAAATACTGTATTCACAATTCGTGACATATACGTCCAACGAATTGCGGGGGCATTAGCCAATTTTTGATGCAATGTGCATCATGAAAAGACGACCATTTTGTGCTGTTATTAAAAAAAAAGTCTGAAGGGGTGAAAAAATGTGCCGACTTCCCCAATCCTATTACAAGATTTAGATAAAACTAATGCCAAAATGTGTGCATTACACCAAATTTACATGGCTTGGGGACAAACATCTTTATTTCTTTGTTGCATTCCATTTCTGACACCGGACATGACACTTGCACCGTCATAGCTTTGCACAACTAGTTTTGTGGTGAAATCATGTTTGTTGAATAATTCCAATATGATATTACAAAGTGTGCCTACTGTGCGACTTTCAGACACATCTACATTTAAGCGACAGTAGCCTAATGGCAGGGCGCGGACCGCAAACTCAAAAAGGTCGTGGGTTCGAATCCGCCATTCGTGAACCACTCGTAACACAAGCAATTTAAGCTTACCACGAGTGGTTAAGGTGAATATTAGTAATATTTATAGCGTTGTTAATATTCTTTTAAAAAAATCTACATACCCCAAAAATGGTCATGAATATCGTTTCTAATAAAATATATTATAATAAATAATATCGGAGAATCAGACACAATTACTCTCTGTGACTTACATCGAAAGTTTCGTCAATAATAATTGAAACGAATTTTGACAATTTTACTTCGTAATCGATTCGAGTTTTCATTACATCAGCGATAGAATGAATAATGTAATTTTTTATTGTACTAGATAAATAACTCGGTTGTTTGTCGCCTTGTTGAAAAGCACATGCTTTTCCAACACGAGATCGTACCTTGAAAGAAGCGATACAAGTTCTAAAAAAATGCCTTCACTTAATAAGGTTTTCGACTCATCGTGACCTCTGAAAGGCAGTTCTTGATGTGCTAAATGGCAAACAATATCGACTAACCTTTGAAAAACACAACGGTTGTGATCAACACACATGTTTTATTTTGTAATTTCCTCGGATAACTGGCGCGACAATGATGTTTCAATCCGATTTTTTCCAAAATTACTAAACAAAATTACCGCATTCATGTGTTTTTGAGAATTCATGTGCCTTTTAATGGCTCCAGGTAAGTTATTTAAATCATCATGTCCAGTAGTATTCCAAGCTGTTTTGTCGTTGAAAAATAATATGCAACATCAACAGTATAAATTATTGGTATGTGAGCAGCCAACAATCCAAAGAGTTTTGTAAACAGATCTATTAAATTGCCGTTTGTGGGTTTTACTCGTCTGAGAAATGCACAGATCAGATGTTGGTTTCGGCAAGGATGTGAGCTGTTTTTTCTGAACAAAGTTTAAAGATTTTATCTTTTCCTCGTCGATTAGCACTTTAACACATTTCAAACTTGCTGCACCATTTGGTGGACTGTATCCGCGTATTCTGTTATAAACCAAACAAAATGGCGGACGCGGCACGTGGCAGTCTGTTGACGAATATACTCGCTACAAATTCGATTCAATAGATTAGCTGGCGACACTATCCTTACCAATATTTACATGCCATGGTATTTTAATTTAACTTAATAAAAGGAGTGGCTCCCTAAAGCGTAGCCACTAACGAACAATGTTGTCAGGTGGTGTGTCATCCCAATCACATTCAAACAACCAAATTTGTTTAATCAAAAGCTAAGCATACAACAACACCGGTGCTACAAAACCCATGACATCCCATAGTCTAGCAAAACATGATAATATCCTATGCTTTGTGTAGGTTTCAGGTGGATGTTTTTACCATAAGACTATACAGGTCTGACTCGAGTGACCAACACACACCGAGCACTTTGTGAGTATCAGAATCATCTAATTCTTTTACAGCCTTTAAAGCCTTACTTTTTTGTGGGATTATATTAAAAACAGTATGCAAATTACTCGTCCACTTAATGAGATCGAATTGACCTACTTTCATGAGTTTTATAACTTTGGCGGTGGTTGAGATGGCTTCCTCTTCGTTATCAACTGAGTATATGAATTCGTCCATATAGAGACCACTTTCAATTGCCTTACTAGCTGAAAGGTAAGAGGAACCTTCATCATCAGTGAGCTGATTCACACCTTTAGCTTATCAGCTTCGCACCTTTGGGTCTAAGCAAAATAAAATGCGCTGGACTCAACTGTCGCATTCACGGACCCCAATGTATATTTAGTACAAAATAGGCAAATATACTTCCACGAAAAATTCCTCTTGTCCACATTTCTCAACACCTTGCTTAACGTTAATCTCACAACAATTTTTCCTCATAAAGTCTAGCCCCAGGCAGTCGTCCATTATATCAGCCACAATGACATTATGCAGGTAGATCATGTTGCCTAGCTTTAACTCCATTTCCTTCTCTCCAACGGACGGGTATGCGCTGACCGGTAGCTCTCACCAAATTAACACATTCTCGGTTGTATGCGGAGCTTCCAAAGACCTAACTTATAAGTATGGACTGACAACCGTGCGAGCGGCTCATGTGTCTATGGTCAGTTTACACGGCGTTCCCTTGACCTCGCCCTTGATTATTAGGCTGTTCCCATCATAGATTTATGAGATTGAAATACTTGGGGCTAATTTAACATAAGCCATCACCCGCCCCGCAGTCCTGGCTCTCTCTCGTTTCCCTGCTGCTACTAGGCGGTGTTCTTAGCCACACTACCTTCTCGAGAATGATCACCTTCCCTTTACAGTTCACTTAGGGCAGCTGGATCGAAGATGGCCCCTTTCCTCACAGCCGTAGCACCTAGAACTGTATTCTTTAGTGCGGTCCCGAACTGTAGTTGCTAAAACCTCCCGGTTGATGATCCCGGGAGCGATAATCCTGCCGCACGTCTTCTACCTTCAGTTCATAGGCCAAGGTGTCCTTGAGCTCATCGTGGTGCCCGAGCCTCATAGTAGCTCTGACTTCTAGGTTGTGGATGCCGTCGATGAAAATCTGCACCAAGTTTTCTTTAATGAGCGCAGATACAGACCGATATGCCTTTCGAACCAGCTTCTCCACCTCAAGGGCTTACTGCTGCAGGTTTTCTTTGCTGCGTTGCACGCGATATTTTAAGCTGCGCACGAAAGACGTGTTCCAGGGGAGCATCGCCATATATCGCTTTCAATGCCTCAAGGAACTGCTCGTAAGTCACTTCCTTACCGAGAGCTTCCAGAACAGTTAAGCCCTGGTCGCGCAGGCCTAGTGCGAGAGCAGTCATGGCCTCATTTTTATTCCAGCCGTTCGCTTTCATGATAGCCTTGAACTGGATTTTGTACCGACTGGGAAGAAGACTTTGAATTCACGTAATGAAGGTGTTGTAGCTACTACGGGAGTTGTACTTCCATCCCCATATTTGGGTCATCCAGCATTTTCTTTACGTCAACCATCACATTGTCAACCCGATTCTTCACCTGTTCGATTCGGGTTTTAGCTTTCGACAGGTGGTTGTCATATTGAGTAACCCTATCCTTCACCTCCCTTATCTCTTTCCCGAAGGTACCGTGAAGTTCTTTCGTGAGGAGCATTTGCTCTTCCTTATCTTGTTTAAGCTGCTCTTCCAAACGACGGACCTGTTCCTCCTGTCGGCTGTTCTTCCTGCAGCTTTTCCAACCGACGGGACTGTTCTTCCTGTCCACGCTGCAGCTGCTCTTACAACCGAAGAGCCTGTTCTTCCAACGTCATCATCAGAGCACTTAAGTCAGGTGCCGCAAATGTAGGAGCTACTGATGGGCTGTCCTCTGTGGGTGGCAGCTGGCCCTCCAACGTCCTCGGCGTTGTATCACCAAATCGTCTCTGGTTCGTCTCCCCCTATCGCTGAATTCGCATGCGGATACCCCCCGTGTTGTCTTTAGGTAAAATCGGCATTATTTAATCCCGTTTTTGACACTAATTGTTACGACCTTGGGGTTCGTGACAATAAAAACTGCCGATAGCATTACCAAAATTGACACTTTAATTACCGAATACCAATTACAACTTAAACACACAAATAATAAAACACAATTCGCTGTTATATCGCTTCGAATTATTTGCTTGAATCGGCAATTTAATACTGCATTGGTAGCGGTCCTTACTATCCTTATATAGAGCCCCTTCCACTGAAACATCTACAATGTTTGGGCACATACCGGTCCCGACCGACTAGGTGTAGAAATTCTACTCTCCTAAATCTTCTAGAAAGCTCTCCTAGTTTTGTTACTCCATACTAGATGGCAGTAGTAGCATTAATTATGGCATTAATAATACCTTACTTAAAAAAATGGGCTTTATTAAATCCTACGAAACTTTGGAGGCGAATTTGGGAAATATTGGGCTGCGTGCATGGCGGATGACGTAATTAATAAACTTTATTTGTACACATATGCCAAATGTTTTATTACATACATATAAACAATTTGTAATTTAGTCGCAAACATCTTATTTATGTTTTCTAGAACAAGGGTAACAATTGACCACACAGTCCTCGATTAAGAATCATATGCAGATGCGCCATCAACCCTGGCATCTAATATAGAAATTCTCATTTCAAGTAGAAAGGGACTCCGGTATAGTACAGACATATTATAATAACCATACGAAACACGTCTGTTATTTTGTGAGAGCTTCTCCTTGCCCCGGTCGAACCATACCATTCGTACTACAGCTATAACTGCAGCATCTACGGACTTCTATTTTCCACGATAGTGACACACCTCTCTCGCTTCTATCACATCTATACATTTAGCTATACATGTTTCGGTGTTTATATTATGGAAAAATTTGTAATACTCAAATCTGTGCTATGTCCAAAATAGCAGTTTTTAGAAAGATAACAGTATGAAACTCAAATATTTCATTTTAATTAGGTAAGTCGGTGAAATTTCCAACAATCTTTTCTTGTTAAAGGAAGGCGGAATTCATCCAGTTAGTCTCGGTGACACAATTTTTTTATATAAAACTTTAGATTGCAATTAAATATAGAAATTAAATCCTTGTGCATAAAATATTTTTCCATTGTTTTTTTTATTGTGAGGTATCTCTATCCCTACATCTCATTTTTTTCTTCTCGGTTTCTTCTATTTGTCTTCCTTAGCTTTATTAAAAAAAGATATATAGCTCGGTAGTATAACGTTCAAACTTATGATTCAGTGCAGTGCAGTTTTGGGTTTACTTCCCGTTTGACACAAGTATTTGTATGATTATATATATATATATATATATATATATATATATATATATATATATATATATATATATATATATATATATATATATATATATATTGTCCAAAAGCCATTTATGTGTGTTAATGTCCACATGATATATGAGAAAAATATAGAGCAATTTTTTTATATATTGTACATGGTAGTTAAACATGGTAGTGCAACATGGTAAGTTAGATAAACAATTTCTTTTTAAAGCCATTCATTTAAAAAATAAGAAGAAATGAAAATAAAGCGTAGTGACAGTTATTTTAAATTCTTTCATAAGTAAGTAGAAAACTAATCGTTAAATGGAAGCTTAAATAAACGCCATTAATTTGTCTCTACAGGATTTTAATACTTTTCCTTCTACTTACTTAAGAACAAGGATTAGTCACCAAGGATACGCCAGATGTAAATAAGCTTTGTAAGAACTAGCTTAAAATAATTAAACTCCTATGATGTAATAACATAAAACAAGCTTGTGACCTCGACTCTGCTCTAGTGATATTAACCTATGAGGAGGAAGCATGGCTTATGACATGACCGTCATCACGCTATCGAATTTTCCGAATGACTATGTATCTATAGAACAAGCTTCGTTGTACCAGAAGTGCGTACTATTTGGGCTACTTCTCTGCCTAGGAATATGTATGTGTAGGTCCCTTTAACATATTTCTTTTATCAAATATCAGTACTTGCAATGCTGTGTTCCTGTCTGAACGGTATAGTCTGTACAATTACAGGTTGTGAGGTATTCCATTCAAGATTAAGATACTTAGTCCTCGGTGGTCACAGAGGTGTTCTTTGTTTATAATTGGTTGCAGGTACCATGAACTACAGTATATACTTACCAACAGGTAAATTGTAAGTTTTTTTCTATCAATTGCATAAAAAAACATGGAATGTTGGTCGAGCTGAATTTGTTGAGAAGCCAGCCCAGTGGAAGTTCTTCCCTTATTCTTTGATGACCTAACTTAGGACTACGAAGTAATATGAACACACTGTAGGTTACGTTTTTATAACATGTAGAATAATATTCTACGAACACTGCGTGCGTGCATGCGTATGTGCGTGCGTACGTCCGTGCATTTGTGTGTGTTTTTTAATAACTTCGAAATTTCTGCTCCGATCGTTTCTGATGCAATGAGTTAACTATAAGTTCGTAAAAATATTTGTCAAGCGTTTTGAGATCGAACTTGGCAGGAAGTTCGGATTCAGATTTTTGCAAAAAAATACGCTATTAAACGCCTTTCAATAAAACAAAGAAAATAACTAGGGGGTAGAAGTAATATTGTAGCGCTCACCGTGTTTATGTCATCAAACACTGCATTTCAGTCTGAAGAGTACCTATAGATAACTAGTATAACTACAGGCTGTGACGCACAACAACTTAGTCCACAGAAGTGACAACAAAACTGTAGCTTGTTCATTTGAAGGTGGTGTGTGAATCAGGTGATATTTAAGTTTAATAAAATAAGTGGAATCAGCAACTGTTGTAGTAGTGGAAAAAATACACATATCAATTTTGTCATCATCACCCCGAAACAGAGCATTTGCAAGTGTGGTGCCTATCACCAGTTTGTAGGATTTTGTTTAAGTATTTTTAGCAGACGTTAAACCATTATTCAGTCGCCAAAAAATTTTTCATTGGTTTAATTGATTAATTGATACGATAAATAAAAAGGGAGAAATTTCTTATAAAAATTTGAATAATTTCTTCACCTTAAAATAAAATGAATAAAAAACTAGTAATTCAAAAAATTAAAGGTTTTTATAGGCTTAATAAAGTTAGAAAGTTGTTGTAAAGCATATTTTTGTAATTTCATTATTAAAATAAAGTAATATTCCTTTTCTTTTCTAGAAATTCAAATTTCCGATATTTTAAGATGCCATTAATAAAAACTAGAATAAAATATTTCAGTATTACTGCAACACTGAGCATTATAACTTTTTGTTTAAGTTTACGCAAGCATTTCGCTCACATTCCAAACACGGTAATCTCATTTGGTACTTGTAAGAATTCGGGGCGATAAATCTGCTTCAAAACGCGGGTCGACACGTGGGAGCTGGTTAACGACGCAAACAGATGACTCCCCTTAGTGCTAAAAATAGTAACATATAAGATCAATTGTTGAATGTCCAAAACTTTATTTCTATTTCTTTTCTTCCTCTATGTTTCCTTGTTTTATTTTACCTCTTACATTCGACTGAACAATTCTATTCTTAAGATAATTGTATATTAAAAGCCTTCACGATGCAAGAGAAAATTTTAATTAGAATTGAGTTTTAAGAAAAAAGTTATCACAGAACACAAGAAGAAGCGATGTTATGGGGCGAGACGTGACCGTGATTAATAATCCTTCTACCAAACACGCTGTTTAAAAATTGATTTCTATCATGTTGGAGAGACCAATATCAAGCAGTAGATTATTATATTATCCCTACATTTGCATTGCAGCCTATCAAAATCCCACTGCTAAACATCGACCTCACCCATTGATTATTTTTATTATTTTCGGCTGCTACCTGGGAGATGCTGCTGCCCGTCTCCTATTTTACTAGTCCAATAACTACAATATTATCATGTGTAGTATTAAACATTAACAATCAAATTTAATTTAATTTAATCTAAAAGAAAATCATCCAAAATAAAAAAAATGAGGGTGATGATGATTTTCAGGGCAATTACCTCAAATGATATATTTTTTATAGCAGAAGGGTGACAAACGAGCACACAGTCCACCTAATGGTAAGTAGTGGTTACTATGGCCCATAGACATCTACATCTATCCTCGATTACGAATCGAAATGAAAATCCGTTGTCACCCGTGCAACTAAGATGAAATGCCTTCTTTCCAGTAAAAAGGGTCTCCTGCTCCGCTGCTATTTTATGCTGGCATTCTGTGAGAGCATGGTCCTTTCCCGGTCGAGTAAGACTCATTCGTGCTTCAAGTATAATATAGCTGCAGCTTGGCTCTTTAAACGCTAAAAACCTACCAAGCTCTACCTAGTATATGTGAAGTTCCTCATTTTATTGATCTATAAAATTCAATAAAATACTGGGTATGGATCTCTTCCGTTACAGGGAGATTTAGCGTTTTACATAGAATCTTTCTTAAGAAGAATTCGTTAGTTCTAAAAGATACTTTTCCCAAAACCGCCGATTAACGACACCAAAACGAAACGAAGCTATAAACTCTAAGGAGGGCTAAAAATAGAATATGTGTAACAAATTTCGAAAATATATGCTGTAGAAGTAGTTGTAAATAAACTAATTATTTTCTCAGGCGTATATAAACTCTCACCTACGGGATTTATAGGATAGTTTCATGTGTAATTTGTCTTTTGTCCCTTAATCCAATTAACGATCGAATTGTGTTTTCAGCCGATTATTTTGTTTGTATTGTAGATACTTTATTTAGATAAAGATATTGTATTTACTGTAGATAGAGATATACGTTAAATAAACCTTGTTGCTGCTCCGATAAACCTTGTTCTGCACTTATCGCTTGATATGTTACCGTTACAGCCAATTAAAGTCCGCTGCTGAAAATGGGCCTTCCCTCTTCCCTATGAATTGCTTCATAGGGGGGATATTTGCCACAGCTGCCATACTTTGCAAGCGGGTTAACAACGGCAGTTTTTTGTTTTTATTTTTTATTGAGAAGACGCCTTTACCCATCTCCTGATTTGTTTCCCAAGATATGTTTAATAGGTATTGTTTTAAAAACTTGACCACAACGCCCCCTATCGGATCCAGGTATTATTGGCACTTTAGACCTAAATTAAATATTTAGTAAGTAATTTGACTACATATATAATTATAAACGGCTCTGTGGCACTTTGCCTTGGTTCACACGGAACACGTTTGAATTCAAAAAATATATTCGGGGTCTAGTTGTTTGTCGGAAGTACGGAAACGCATGTTGTTAGCACAGTCATGCGATAATGTAGTACCAATAGTAATATAGTGCCCGAGTACAGGTCTAACGTGTGCGATCGCACAATGATGTGATCTATACAACTTTCAGTTATATTGTCTTTCCTTCTTTCTATTCTAATACACACAACACACAGCAATTTTACTTAAATAATAGTCTTGAATACGTGTAATTTATTTAATATTAATATTCATATCCCCAAGATGATTATTTTTAGCGAAATTGTCTTTTATTATGTGACACAACTCTTCTGTAAACAAGAGTTTGTTCTCATTCGGTGGTCTATATATTATACAAAGATTGAATATTTGCAAATTATTATGGGTGGTAATTTTGCTTACGAGTGATTCACACTGTAATGTTTTAATAGTTATAATTCCAAAACTTATTTTTCTTACGTATTAAAATAATTATGATACACCTTTTCTTTTAGTTCTTAAAAACACCATTGTATAGCTATCGATATAAAACATAGATAGTAAATAATTATAAATATTGGCTTGCATTATGAAAATGCAGTCTAAATTTATTTTACTTGAATCGATACATTCCTTCAGCATTGCAAACCAGTAGATTAGAGTATGCGTCTTAACATAATTCTATTCTTATCCTCATCATATAACATAGGCGCATTAGGAAGAATATCATTCACTTAAATTCACATTCGAGTAGCATTAAAAGATTCTTCTTTCTTTCTTCCTTCTACCTTCTATCCTTTCCTTTCTTCTTTCTATTCGTGTTATGCTTTTAAATAAAATACCATCCTTATCAAAATTAGATACTATTACTGTAGTTCTATCTAAATCCGATATACCAGTTAGTTCAATTTTGTTACTGTATTGTTTTTATTCCATTTCTCCAATTTTTGTTCCAGGGCACTTATTCTTATTATCAAATTATTATTTTTGTTTTTAATGTTAGAATTTTGGTTCATAAATCTATAGTTCTAAGTTTTAGAACATCTACACAGTCTAGCTTGTCGTGACAGTGACTTATAGAAGATTGTATTGGCTCCAGTTCGCGCTGTACAGTGACTTATTCTTCTGTTAATATATCCTTCAGTAACTTCATAAACAGTTTAATGTATAGACATCGATAGCGTTTGTTTCAAATACGAATGTTCTTGAGTTTTTTTTTTCATTTTGTTCTTCTTTTTCTTCTTCTTCTGGGATGATTTATGATCTTCTTACATGTATGTACTTCTTACGTTGACAATCCTCGTAGGTCTATTCCAGGTTATCTGCGTAACATTACGTTACGTAATGCTGCAATCTGTGTAGTTGAAAGATTAGTACAGATCTGGGTCGCGTGCACATTTTTTTGCTATTGCTGCATTCTAATCCAGGAGTTCTTTTAGTTATCGGTTTTCCAAAAAATCACAATTATTTGTTACAATATTGTTATTAAAACTTTTTTAATCACACATTCGATCAGTAACATTCTATTGAGCAAACTGATATGATAGTCTATAAAATCATAGTCGTTTGAGATTATGGTTGGTATCAATGAGATTAAGGTAATATATTGTATTGTACCTATAATATTGAGAGCAAGAAAACAATGTGTTGAGATAACTAGCGCGACTATATTTGTATTTGAAATATTTATTTCAATCGATTTCTAAAAGATCGAGACTTTGTATCGATAAAAATATTTTTTACACAAGCTAAGATTACAAACGAGCACATAGTCCTTATCAGTAAGTTGATACTGAGGCTCAGATACCTTCATCTATCTTCGGTTAAGGGTCAAATTTAAGATGTGTTGCAACCCCTGAGTTCTAAGATGAATTGCCTCGTTACAGTTAATAAAGATATCCGGACCTCGTCACTGACCTTACGCAACACTCATTTATTTATTTGCGTAAATATTGAGTACATTTTTCAGACCGCGGATAAAGTTAAATAAATATTTGTCGGAAATACAACAAAAGATTCCACTTCAGCTCTTGGAAATACATCAGAATAAGGTTAATTGTAAATTGTAAATTAGTGTGAAAGCGGATGTTTAACTTGCTCTCTTACTTACGCAAATAATCATTTCATTATCAATAATAAGACAGCGTAACCCATAATACTTTCAGTATAGAGCAATTACAGCTCGACCGTATCGTAATATGTTTGACGGCTCCGTGGTGCAGTAGCTTAGCAAAGAGTTATTAGCGCTCAGGGCCGTGGGTTCGAATCCCGCACGGTACAAGTACTTGTAGGGCATACAAGTAATTGCTCCGGGTTTGGATGTTTGTCCTTGTGCAATTCATGCATGTAAACTGCATACAGGTGAAAATCCTAGTTGGCGGTAACATTTTTTTAAAAAGAAAGAAAAAATATCCCCGTCATAATTGCACACTGATAACGTAGGGTTAGTAACGTGAGGGACGTAATTACATAATAACAACAAAGTTTGCAAATTAACAGCAATATTACACATCTCATTGAGCACAAATAGGCGCAAAATAACCACAAAGACAGAGCTACGATACTATCTTATCACTCGTAGAATGATTTCACTCGAAGAATAACGCAAGCAGAACCCTCTTCTTTCGGCACCTATACTAAACTTTATACTACACAAACGAGTTGAGGTTCCCAAACTACTCTCAATTCTACTCCGCTACCCTCAGTATGACGCTCCGCTAGAGTATCGCAACCTCTTGCTTTTGCCGACCTATCTTGTATTTTATATATACACAAACTTATAGAATCTGAGATATTTTCAAATTTTATACAGCATTAGAATCTAAAGTAAAGATACGAATGTAATATTAATTTTATACGTGGTAGAGTCATGCTGCAGCTATATTAATTGTATAGTTGTAGCATGAAGGGTCAGCTCGACCGGGGAAGAACCGTACTCTCGCAGAATACCAGCGTCAAATAGCAGCTTAATGCTGCTGTATTTCGTATGGTCAGTGTAGAGGACCGGAGACCCTTTTTACAGGAAAAGAGGCATTCTATCTTAGTCCTCAAGGCTGAAAACGCATCTGCATTTTGAATCGCAAACGAAGATAGATGTAGATGTCTATGGGCCATATCAACCTCTTACCATCAGGTGGACTGTGTGCTCGCTTGTCACCCTTTTCCTATAAAAAAATGTACAATGTACATCATAACTGTAGATATATTTTATTAATTACAAGAAGTAAAAAACCACTATTGAACGTAGACCTCCCCACAGATTGCCTCATAAGGGAATATTGGCCTTCGTTGCCGCAGGCGAGTTGGTAATCGCAGTTTCTTTAATTTCTAATTATTAAGGAAGACGCTACCCACTGATGCTGCCCATCTCGTGGTATTTTTCCCTTTGTTGCCTCTTACGCCACCAATGGGACGTTATTTAGGGGGTTATAAATATTCTTGCACTGATCATCATAGTATACTCAATAGTAAGTATCGTAAGACATAATATATTGGTGTTGTAAAAAGTTTAAATTAAACTCAAATTTGAACTTTTGAAATTCAATGAACACTTAAAGTTATGTTGCTATTTAAGCAGATATCCTATACCTTTAAACGAGCAATTTTTATATATATATATATATATATATATATATATATATATATATATATATATAGTGAGACGTGGTAGCTCAGATGGTTAGCACTCGCTGTAAATTTCACAGTACGCTAGTAAGCCAAGTTCGATCCCCGCTGGCACCAATGAAATTGTTAATTGCAATTTTAAGTGCTGATTTACCACGTGCTCGTCGGTGAAGGAAAACTACGTGAGGAAACCTGCATGTGTGTGGAAAAAAAAATATTTCGAAGACATGTGAAGTTCGCCAACACGCATTGGGGCAGCGCGGCGGACACTTCCTTGCTCTAAAACCCTCTCAGAAATGAGGGGGAGGCCTGTGCCCAGCAGTGGGACGTATATAGGCTGTAACTTTAACTTTTTTTTAACTTTAAAAAAAAAAATATATATATATATATATATAATCGAAACCTCGGAAACGACGATTTTCATAAAATTTAGTGCAAGGAGAGTTTCGGGGGCGATAAATCGATCTAGCTAGGATTCATATTTAGAAAATATCGTTTTGTCCGTGTTTTTAGGCATTGAAAACTGCTACAATATTGTTAGAATAAGAAGGTAAAATTTGAGAACGTATTAATGTTTATAAGAGATCAAATGGGATATCGGACGGTATCGAATCCTGTCTTCGGTCCGACTTTTTTCCTTTTTTTGAAATTTCTATTATTTAGAGCCCTTTTTTTAGCATTTTTTTTTATAAAAACATAAAAATTTAAATTAAACTAATTGCACTCATGATTTTCTATTATGTCGGTCAGATCAAAAAATATTACCTATTTATATTTCATCACTATGTAATTTGTATCTAAATATAATTTCCAAAACACACGATTACAAAAAAAACGAGCAGGGGTCGATCATCCAGGTACTTTTTTAAAATGGTGGTGCTTCACGGTTCGAGCCGATTAGTCTGAGTACGAGGGGTGTTCAAAAATATAAGAATGTGGTAGAAACTTTTGAAATTGGAAAAGACAAAACTGTTAAAAAAAATCATAATAAAATGAATTTATTTTGTTTTTGAAAAAACTAACTTAAATTTGTTTGCAGTTTGCTGCTACGTGTGAAAACGCTAAAACGTTATTCGCGCCTGGAAAATTTCACTTCAGAAGAAGTCAATCAAGATTTACTGGAAACATTAGTTTTTTCTTTAATTGAAAACGTTACCTTTACACTCGGTTTCTCTCCTGTATCGTAGGGGCAGTTTACATATATACATTTCACAAAGACTAACATTCAGATCCAAAACAATTATTTGTAGGCCATACAAATACTTTTATGATGCGGGATTCAAACCCGCGGCCCTTAGCGCTGCAACGCTTTGCTAAGCCATTACGCCACGAAGCTATCTTGTATCCGTCATATTTTAAAAAAACGTTGATGCTCGAAGAATGAGCAAAGATTACACTCACCTCTGACGCCCTACAATAGCAGTGACCAAAGAATTAGTTAAAATAGTCGTAAAAATAATATGTTTTGTCGTGACGTAGTATCACAAAACATAATGGTTTCTTTTATTTACGCGAACACTACACATTGAATAAAACTACTTTTATGTTTTTTAACGCGTTTAAATTGTTAGTTTTATTGTCGACATATTGGGTGCTTCGCAGCACCCATGGTCACGGGGGATTAAGGTCATTGACGTCCCGATGTAAAAGATAACCCGAAGTACCTTTAGCTTCTTAACTATTATTTTTTGATTCAATATAAGCAGAATGAACTTACGCTTAAAACGAATAGCGATCTAATTATGAAATACTTCTTCAAATTGAATCAAGATGTTAATCCGATAATACCTTCCTGTGTCAAACCATCGAAGTTGTATGGGTTACCAAAAATACGCAAATCAAACGCTCCATTACGTCCGATATCGATTTGACTCACGATCATTTAGCCAACTTGCAGACTGGCTCAACACTTAACAAAAAATAATATTACCACTCAGAGGACACACAAGCGCACACATTAAGGATTCATACCATTTTGTCAGTGAGATAAAAGACCTACATCTTACTGACAATGATAACATGGACAGTTTTCATGTTCAGTTCTAGAACTAGATAAGGAAATAAGTTAAGTTAAACGCGATGAAATGCGTAAAAGTACCTTTATTTAATGATCATCAATATTTACATAAACCATTGGGTATGAAAAAAAATATAGTCGGGCAGACTTATACATTTTTATAGCTTTTTGCAATCGTTGCAACAAAATGTTAAGTATTATAACTTGATTTATAACAATGGATGAAGCATAGTTTAACCATTACGATACAGAAACAAAATTACAGAGCTATATTCAAAATTTAAACATTTCGAGCTCATCGGTAGGTTAGTTTAAAACCAATTATTAAATTCCACCCGGGACGACAAACAGACAGAAAAACGAGCAAGTGACTTAATAAAAACGTGTTAAAAAGACATTCTAAGTGTACCACAAGAAAAGGTAATAAAACTTATCTGTGACATACTTATTCCCCTTTTTATTACACGCGAAAAATAAATAATATTATGCCTAGGAAAACTAAAATTCATACTTTTTTGTAACTTCATTTTTGCATTTGCAACATTTTATAACTTTAAATAAAAATAAAAGTAAATATTACTAACTGTGTACTTACTTGTAACATATTCATTGCATAAATATTATTTTGTTACAGTACTATATGCTGACAGATAAAACACATTTTAATCGTACAAAAGCTTCGATTTCACCCTCTGGTCCAGTAATTGATTTCCTTCGTCTGTTGCTACTTACGAAGAGTCCAATTACATGTGCTCCTCCATTTTGTTTTAGACACTTCTTATTTTGTATTAAAGACCTATTTGAATTACACGAGTACAGACAGTGAGACGCTTATTATAAAAATTGATCAAGCAATGACATTTAATATATCATTGATATTTAATGTTTCATTTTATAATTAAATACATATACAAATATTAAACTTTATATTAATTTGTAGAGAAATTACTACTATACATAATAAAATAAAACCTTTTACTGCAGACTATGTAGTTGATAATTTGTGATAAATGAAAGCAAAAAGATTTAAAATCTAGGAGTGTAATATAAGCTAATTATTTAAATATAAATAAATTCATAAAATTGAGATATCTGAAGCACAAAGTACATGTTCATGCACGTGAACACATTTGCACTTGCACACACATGCAAGTAGTGCCTAAGAAAATTACTCTCAGTTTCTCGTTAATTAAGTTCAGAATGCTGTTGGAGCTACCATGAACTCTATGTATCAGTGAAGTATTTCTTATGCACATAAGAGTGGAAAATTTTTCTATGTAGTTGTCAACAAACATGAATGATGTGCTATATTAACATAGGAGCCCCCGAAACAAAAGTGAAAGCGTTATTATACTTTACAAAAGGGTGTTTTGCTTGCCATGTATATCTGACCATAAGACGCACGTGTAGAGGGATTGGCAATAGGCATTGTAAAGTATAATTTTTCCCTAGATGTACACCGTGAGAATCGGCTGGTCAGCATATTGTACCGGACAGCCAGTACCTACATTTCCTCTCAATTTCATAATCATCTTTCAAATCTTCAGTAACCTCATGGAATATTCAGTTACTTGTTTAAAAACAGCACTTAAAGTCACAGATGGTACAAAATTTAGTTTCTTGGTTACCTTGAACACCATGAGCCAACTTTTAAAAACATTATATTTTAGATCGTGAATTTCCTTGTAAAATTTACAGAAAAAAGAGAATGAACGTACACGAAGAAATCTATTTTTTTTTAAAATAAAACTGCTAACCATCTACCTGACTACAAGTGGCTACTGCAACCCATGGACACCTGTAAACAACTTTTAACAAAGAAGGTTACAGATGAGTTGTTATCTCTGAGTATCAAGGTAGAACGACATGCAATCGTACCCGTACTGGCTCTCTTTACCCTTCATACTGACACATAGCAAAACACGTCACTATAGATAGGCCGATTGGGACAGTATGCGGTCTGTTTATGCATCCTAACCTTCAGGCGGATTTGTTTCTTGCCGGATGATCTCAACATTGTTGCTGATTCTGTCGTTGATAATTTCCCACTCATGAGGTACCTAGGCGACCACCAGCTGATTTCCATTAGGGTCGTTCAGCTGGTGACCTTCTGGGTTACCTTTCATAGATGGGTGGAGGTAGCAGAGTCCAAGGCGGAGGCATTGACCGTTAGTTTGGACATAGTGAAGGCCTTAGATCGAATACGGAACAAAGTGCTTTTTTCAAGCTTCCTTTCTATGGGCTTCTTGAGAAATTGTGGAATTGGATCACCAGTTTTCTTGAAAATTACTGAGCATCAAGGTCGTTGTTGCCAGCTCATAAACGCTGGTGTTCTACAAGGCTGCATGCTACCACCATTACACACTATCTTCATAGCATTCATTGCTATACGGACGACGAAACTGATGATGTTTTATACAACGGCCGTGCCAATATTTCTCGGGAAAACGTCGCCAATTATCGGAAAAAGCTTGTGCCTACAGTCGAGATTTTGTTCAACAAAATCTTGGACTACGGCGACTAAATCTAGTTCAGTTCAATCTCCTAAAGACACAAGTTTGAGCGTTTACCGCGGAAAAAAAAAAGCCCTTTGTTGTATCTTCTCTGTTTCAGGGCACTCCCCTCGATGCCTCAGCCAGTATCGGAATCTTCGGCGTAGATATGTCGAGGGACGGGCAGTTTCGTTGTTACTTTAAAGAGAAGGCCCTATTAGACACTAAAAAGCTTGGCATACTCAGCAGAGCGGGACAGTATTTCATGCCAGCATACCGCCTGCAACTTTACAAGGCACAGCTTTTGCCTCACATGAAATAATGTTCCTATCTCTAAGCTGAAACTCTAGTGCCAGCTGCTTCCATTTAATCGCATCTAGCGCAGAGTGGTTCGTATCATTGGAAAACGAGTTTTTTCTGGTCGGCTTGACTCACTGGCACTGCAGAGAGACGTTTCATCTCCTTGCGTATTTTGTCGCATATACCACGGAGAGTGCTCTGAAGAGTTGTTCAGACAAATTGCAGCCGCTCAATTTCACCATCGCACATTGCTACAAAACTCTCGATGCCATCCATACCATCTGGATGGTTGGTGGTTAACCACTGGTCGATTTAGAAGAAGTTTTCTTCCTCGCACAACTTCCTTGTGGAATCGAATATCACCAGCGATTTTTCCGCACCAATACGACTTAGGGATCTTGATGAAAAAAGGCTACTCCTTTTTAAAAGGCTGGCAACGCATCTGCAACTAACCTGGTGTTGCAGTTGTTCATAGGCGGCGGCAGTCGCTTACCATCAGGTGAGCCGCATGCTCGGTTACCCCCTCTCCTATGAAAAAAACATACAAATTTAGATTTGCCGTAATTGTTACACAATGGTACATTAACGTTATCAGTACCAGACATGCTTGAACTTTAAAAAATTTTTCGTTTTGGAACATGGCAAATTATTGCGTCATCCGTGAAGAGTTAGTTTTGTGGATTTAAATAAGGCTCACTTCTATAACGCACACAGTATCTCTCACACATGCCAGAATAAAGCGGATATTTTTTATATAATATACGCGCAGTGTGCGGTCACACACTGTACATTATTAACCGACTTGGAGGAAGTAAACAATTTGACTATATGTTACGCAACATCTTCATCAACTGAGAACTGATTTTTGTAATTCCTTTTTAATTGAATAAGATATACTTTAGGGTTGGTCGATCATAAATTCCGCCCCTATGAATGATGAAATAGGGAAAAATATTTAATTTAACTACTTAAACAACATCAAGACTTGGATATTTCTTAATCTACTAAAAATGTTAAAAAAATGGCTTTTAATATAAATTAAAAGCCATTTTCAAACATTTAAAAAGATTCAAAATGATTTCCATTATATCGGGGCTTTCATTTTTCTACAAAATGTCTTTCACTGACTTTAATATATGTAATTATTTTTATTATGTTTAGATGTTCAAAATTGACTTTTACATGTTATTAAAAGTCAGTTTTGTTGTACACGAGATTGCACAAATGTAGGAATTATTTCAGTAATTTTTACGTCAGTAAACTATACTAAATATATTCCATATTATAATTAATTGCGAGATATTATCAAGCTCCGATTAGAAGAGGATCTATCAACCTAACTGTAATTTTATTAAGTTGCTAGGTTTCACGTAAATAAATAGCTGTTTATTAAACATAACACAAATATTTGAGTAAATATTCTTGTACGTATGATGAAAAATGAACAAGAAATTCTACTTTTGTTGGTCAACTATTTGACAAAACTTACTGCGAATCCTAAGTATTATGTGTTTATGCACTATACAGAGTCACATTCATTTTATAGGCAATTTATATCTCAAAATAAAACTAAGTTTTAAACGTACGATTCATAAGGTACGAAATTGTAAAAAAGAATTTTTACCCAAACCTTTAGCTTGGAAAAGAGTCATATTATGTTAGTATCGTTAACCTTTTGAAGTGACCCACATTTTGAAGCAGATTTAATGCCCCGAACACTTGTAAACACTGAATGAGTTTGCCGGCTTCGAAACAAGAGTGGGGTACTCTCGTGCACAACATATTAAACAAACGTAACAGACCATAACAGAAAAGTTTATTTTTCCTCGCAAATATTGACAAAAGAAAACAATTTTTAATATAAATGAAAATTAAATAAATAAACGTTGGAAGAAATTCTGAATAAGTTTCTATATTTTTATCGAGTCCAAGATAACGAGACGGTTCTATATTCGTATTTTTTTTACTTATTATAAGCTGATGCTTGACCTCAATTCCGCCTAATAAAAGCGGTGATGCAGTTCTAGTTGGTAAACTTAATGCACTTTTGTCTTAAGGACACTCACATTGTAATCGGACAGAAAGACAGACGCCGATATATTTTTGTATGTTCACCGCTTTTTCGGCAACAGCTCAACCAATTTTTTTTTCTAAGCAGATTACAACTTCAGAGGTGAAAACCATTCCATCCCTAAGAGTGCATAAAAAGGGGCTAAAGATTTGAATGTAACTATTTAGATGTCATTATAATTGTTACCGCTTGAAATCAGTTTATACATTTTATTAAAAGTAAAATCATTTTTTTATAATAATATTTCGTATTGCAGCTTTTGTCTTCTCAATTCCGATAGCTCTTGAAAAAATAATTACAACTATGTATTCTCCGATTATCTGTTGTTTCAGTGTACTTTGATTGAGTCCTTTTAATTAAATTATATATTTAAACGCATTTATTTTATTAAAGTTAGGATGACAAACGACCACATAATATTCAAGCAGCAAAGTTTTACATAGCGGAATAAAATCAGATCTGTAACACTCACAGTATTTATCAAAGAATTCCATTAAATTTTTGCGGGTAATCATACACATTCCGTTCATTCCATTTGAAGCAGACAGCAAAGAATGTTAAGCACGCTCGCTGTAAGAACGTGTATATTAATTGATTTACTTAACTTTTATGTGTGTTTTATATAATAAATAACAATGAGTTGCGATAGAAAACGGTATAACTTTTTTATTCTAGGCTAAAAGTAAATTAATCAAACCAGTGTCGAAGATCAGTGTCATAAGATTCCCTCCCAACTTGCCTGCCAAGGAAGGCGATTACTGCAAACAAACCCTACAATTGATAAAGTAGAGTAAGCAAACGTTACATACTGGTGAAAATGATAGCCCTAATAGCTAAGTCTTATTCATTATTACATACTTGCCTTCAATATTCAGTAGTTTGGTGTGGCTTAAGGTGTATCCCTCACCAAAATGTCGCGAAAGTGCGTTTTTCAGACTCTATTATCTCATTAGTTATGAAAAATAAACTACATCTAAAAGTACATTATTAATGTTCGATATCTTATCATCACATTCCACGTTCTAATTTATTTTTATGTGCTATAAATACAATTAAAATCAACTTTTAAAAAATGACTAAAATTATTGAATACATGCATCTATTGCTAAACGCAACGCTCTAATCATTTGAGGATTACACTAATGGATAGATAATTTAAAAATCAATATTCTCCACGTTTTATTTAAATTTTTAAGTTCTTTTTTCTTTTTTAATTGAAATAATTCCGAAAATTGTGTGAATTATATGATAAATGGGCGTGCGCAGAGTGCGGGCGGCATTACGCTGTATGCGTTCGTACGAGGTGTGTCCCTCGTCGCCGTCGTCGACGTTCCGTATTTCGCCGCAAACATAATATTATTTGAGTACCTACCAACCGATGCGCTTATGTGTTTTTTTGACTACAAAAAGACGCTACGATTATGAAAATATAATTTTGTAGATTGATTATTGCAAATGCCTAAATTCAAGAAGAATAAACGTCAACGACGTCAAAATGCTCTAAAGATGAATGAAATTCTGTAAGTAATTTGATGTATTATGCAAAGTTCACTTACTTTTATTCCGTTAAATTCCTACGTGTTATTACAGAGTTTATTTTTATTTTAGGAGTAGAAGAAAATACCTGAATGCGAATGAGAAAATAATTATTCAAGTTTACCAATAATTGAAAATGATAATGGATAAGTCGAGCGCACTTTTGAGTCCATAGAGTTATGAAATTATAACCAGAATTTATGAAATTTGATTTGATATTTTTTGTGGTTACCATATTATAAATAATATGAACGTTTTCTAATATATAGCTAAAATAAGTAAATAATATAATACAAGTAATTCCGTTTTGTTGTCATAAAATATCTAATATAATTTATTCTTTATTGCAGGCTAAATACGAACAATGACGATACGGCGGTAAATGACTTGAGTCAAGAAACCATATAATTACAGTATACCTGTCTTGGTTCAACTGAAATGGTTGAAGATGTAAAGTTTTGTTTATTTAATTTTTTAGTTTGTAGGTATTATGGTGCACAAATGAGTACTTTCATAATCAAAATACTTTAGTAGGTATTGTGATTAGGTACACACTTGTGCTTGTAATTAGGTAAAATATATCTAAGAAAGTACTGTAAAATGCCATAATTTGACTTACCTAGCCTTACTTTGCCTGAACCGATCATTTGAATTTCATTAGTAGGCTATTCGAGCTAGAGTTAAAGTTAAAGTTATAGCCTATATACGTCCCACTCCTGGGTACAGGCCTCCGCTCATTTCTGAAAGGATCCTAGGAAAGGAATTGTCCACTGCGCTGCCCCAAAGCGTCGGCAAACCGAACGCTCAAGGTAGTTCGCTAGGGGTATGGCCTTAAGAGAATGCGTACCTCATACATCCCAAAATTATTACGCAATCATTTTTTGCCGTGTAGTTGTAAACCGTTGCCGTCGCCATGTATATGTTGTAGTAAGAGGAAGAGCGTTTAAACTTTATGGCTTGACTAAGGGTACAACAAATATCGATTACTCCAAACTTTAAGAATTTAAATCCGCAACTAAAAGAAATTTATAAGATGCAAAATATAAAGTACCGCTACCACAAAGCTACCGGCAACTACAGCACTTCCACCGTAATTGATGACATGTGTAACTTTTTTAATTAAACTGCCTCCACGATACTGAAGAAAATACTAGTGTGAGGAAAATTATGTTAAAATAACATAATTTTCATTATTTTATTTATATAGGACAAACAAAAAGATCAATTAGGACCCGCGTAAAAGAACATATAGCTGATGTTAAGCATCAACGTTCCGGGAAGTCTGCAGTTTGTGATCATATCCAACGCCCTCAGATTTGATAGACCACAAATCCTCGCGAAAGACAACTACCAAGGATGATACGTGAGGCATTAAAAAACATCCTAATTTCAATAAAAGGAGGCTGGGTACTACCACCTCGGGATCCTATAATCAATAAAAAAAACTAAACCCAAGCATACCACTGCAAGACCGACCATTTTGCATAGATCGGACCTTAAACAATAATTAAAAAAGCTGAAGGTACTCCGGTTTTAACTCACTATCAGTCCTTCTGACCATGGGTGCTGAAAGCGCCCAAACTCGGGATTAAAATAAAAGTAAATAAAAAGTAAAAATAAACCATAAAATCCGTAAAGTAGTTTTAATCATTATTGTGTATTTTCTTATTATTGTGTTTGTATTTTATTAATTTGTCATTTGTTTAGGATTTGGCGGCAAATTGAAAATTGTGTCATGTTAGCAATGATTTCAAAAGGAATCATCCCATCTAAATATTTGACTCATAACTTTTTCATACAAGAAAAAGTAGCGCATCTGTTATACTTAATACAAACGTCATATCAAAACACGACGTAACCAGGGTCGGATTTCGTAGGGTAATTATCCTAATTGTACCATTATTTCATAGTTCTTAGTACATAGTATCGTAATAATACTAACCACTCGAATGTCGGGGTCATTTTGACCAATATGGCGCATCTGTCGAGCACTTTCCGAAGTACTAAGTATATATATATATATATATATATATATATATATATATATATACTAGCTTGCCAGGCAGACGTTGTTCTGCCCTTTTCGACGACCCATTGTTAAAATTCTCAAATTCGCAAAAAATTGTGGGTAGCTCATGGTTAAAAAAACTATCCTATCTCTCAAGTTGGACCAAACTCCACACGGTGTGCAAATTTTATTAAAATCGGTTAAGTAGTTTAGGAGTCCATCGCGGACAAACAACGTGACACGTATATATATATATATATATATATATATATATATATATATATATATATATATATATATGTGTGTGTATATATATATATATGTTACAAATAGTTTGCTATCACTCGACGCCAGAATATGGCGTTTGGACAGACGAAAGCGAAGCGAAAATACCATTATTTTAACTAGAGGTCGACTTGTATTATTATTGGGTCTTTTTACATTTTAATATTACACCTACGATATCTAGAATTTCTGTAGTGTACATGAGTACCGTGTTTTTTTTTAAGTAAAATTAGAATTTGCTCCCTTTCTGGTCAATCGATGCTCGATCAATGCATTTATGTTGCATCCTTGATACAACTATGATGAGGGGCTACCACAATAAAAACTCTATGCTCCAAAATCCAGAAGCAATTGGTTTGAAAACAAAATTTCCAAAGTATTTTATGAATCAGATTTTCTGATTCAATTAAGCAGATATGGTTTCTTTTGTACTCTTTTAGTTTTACCCTTATTGAATATAAAATATATTAGGTACCAATAAAACAAAGACAATTGGTAAAAAAAAGTGTAAAAAGTGCTCCGGGGAAACGGGTCTGCCCTCAAACCCCAAAGCCACGAAGGAGAGGGTCTGAGCAGAAAAAAACAACAAAGAAGCCAAGGGCCAAAAAACAAAAAAAAAAAAAAAAGGGGGCCCGTCGGGGGGCCCCCCCCGAGGAGCGAGAGGGTTATATTCAAAATTTAACTTACACTATGTTCTTTAGATATAAATTAGACAAAAAAAATTAACAAAAATGTATATTTTCTGGGGCTATAGGGCAAATTATGATATTGCTTAGTTGTTGTACTGTGTTAACTAAATTCTCTTGTCTATCCTCTGGAACGCATTGGATCTCAATATTTGAAGCTCGTGTCTGCTGTTCAAGTTGCGTAAGACGAGTTATGATACTATCGTTAGCTGCAAGCAGAGTTTCGTTCTCCTTAGTAATGTGTTGAATTTGTGCAGATTGGTTAGCATGATCGGATTTAATTTTATCTATATCTTGGTTTAACGACGACAAAGAAGTTTCGAATGAATCAAGTGTATTTTTTATTTCGTGAATTTTAGGATGTAAATCGTTACTAAAAATGTTGCGCAATTCCTCTCTAATTATTTCACTTATATTGCTAGCCGATAAACAAGAGCAATTAGAGCGACTTTTTACACGTTGAGTTACGAATTCCATTTCCACCGGTGAGTTTCGAACTGGAGTGTTGGAATGACCACCTTTTGGTTGTTTACACCTGCAAACGTCACATATCCATAAACTCTACATTTCCGAGCTCATCCCGTTAAAATCTTGCATTGTGATTCGCGTGCATGCTACATAATATTTGTCATTGCATCGGTGATATTGCAATGACATGGAGTTATCCAGTGCATTAGGGCACCCAGCACATTCAAAGTCAGCCATGATTTAATGATACAAATTGTCTACAAAAAAACTAAATAAACCAAAAAAAAAAAGAATTTTTTTTATAGTTTTGGATTTGAACCCACGACGCTCAGTGTATTACCACTTGCTCTGTTGCTGCGCTACGGTCTATGTTATGTTAGGTGGCGAAATTAGTCATAAATATTTACGCTAGCGACGATCTGCTGTAAATGAGGTCAACGAACTAATGTTTTTTATATGTGAAGTACAACAGCACTTGCACGCTCCGATTACTAAACAAGGTTAACAACGGCCGTTTAACACATAATTTTTTAAAAGTTTTTGCTAAATATCTTCAGACAGAGAATACTGATTGAACTAGAGTTTCACACATTGTATACTACACTATAATTAAACACAGTAAGAAGAAAATTAATGCTTAATAACTAAGAATTTTGCTTGAAACAAATTAATAACTTTAAAAATAGAATTACAGGTGTCTATTACTCAACGATCGGACGAAAACTCTAGCTATTTCCCAGTAGGTGACACTACTAAACATATGGTTAAAATCCGTTGTAGGCACATCGATAATCACTAACATATTTGTAAATAAATACTGACGTTATTGGATAACAGAGGACACTTATTGCAATAATTTTTCTTTCTTCTCGAACAATCTACTAGAAATTATAACCTCATAACGTGACAGACGCCCAAAAACTCCGTTGTGTTGATTGGTGTCGTGAAATGGTTCAAAGATTTAACGGAGGTGACTCAAATGCTGTGTTAGTCATAATTACGGGTGACAAAAGCTGGATTTATAGTTGTGATCCTGAAACTAAGAGACAATCTGCTGTCTGGGATTTCACTTCCTAGGAGTTGTCAATTAAAATTAAGAGAGGTCGAAGCGTGGGGAAAAAAGATTTTGGCCTCGTTCTTCGGGACGACAGGTCATTAGGTAACAATTGATTTACAGAATCGAAAGACAGTTACTGTTGAGTGGTACACCAACATTTGTTTGCCACTTGTGGAAAAAGTGCGGGAGAAACGACATCGCAGTAGGATCCTCCTTCACCACGACAACGCCTCATTGCATACCGCCAAGCAAACAACCGACTACGTGGCAACATCAGGTGCTGAATTACTGGGTCACTCGCCCTATAGCCCTGACCTCGTACCTTGCATTTTTTTTATTTCCAAAAATAAAAGAAAAACTTCGAGGAAAACTTTTTATAGACTCCATGAAAGTGCCTGCGTTTCAAAATGTCATTGAAGAGATCACTAGGGACGAGTAGGCATAGTGCCTTTCTCATTGGTTCCATCGGATGCAGAGATGTATTAAAATAAGTAATAGACTATTTTGAAAAGATATTATAAAACTAATAACTTGCTAGTTTGAAAGAAAAGAATAAAAGTGAACTCAAGTAAAACGAAAGTGATGGTTTTCTAAAGAGAAGAAAATAAAACATTATGTAAAATAAGAATAGAAAGGGAGTTGATTGAGTAAGTGGATAAGTTCGTGTATTGTAACGTCTACGGTGTAAGAAGTGATGCTCTTAAATTAATTATTCCATATTTAAGTGACAGAACGCAAAAAGTTGTATATTAATTACAACTTTTTCATTCTGTCGTATGAGTTCTTCCGGGTCGACTGTACAAATGGGCATGCCTCAGGGCTCCATTCTCGGCCCCTTTCTGTTTCTTGTATATATTAATGACTTACCTTACATAGTAGGGGATAACCATGATATAATGTTATTTGCTGATGATACTTCATTAATTTTCAAATTAAAACGACAGTTATTAATCGAGAAGTATACATCTAAGGCAAAGTAAAGCAAAATGTATGAAATTCATAACTCCTAATGTCAAACATGTTAATACGAATGTAATTTTAAATGGGGAAGAACTGAGTCTTGTTGATACCACCATTTTACTTGGAATCACACTAGACACAAAGCTTCAATGGCTCCCCCATATATCAAAACTAGCTAGCAGACTTAATTCTGCAGCATATGCTGTAAAAAAGATTAGAACTCTTACCAGTGTTGAAACAGCAAGAATAGTTTACTTTAGTTATTTCCATAGCATTATGTCGTATGGTATTTTGCTATGGGGACACGCGACTGACACTGAAATTATATTTATTTTACAGAAGAGAGCTATTAGAGCAATATATAATTTAAAACCAAAAGAGTCACTGAGACAAAAATTTAAGGAAATTAATATATTAACTCTGGCCTCTCAATATATTTATGAAAATGTAATGTACGTACACAAGAATAAACGTAGTTTTGCAAAAATAAGTGATATTCATCCTGTAAATACTAGGAACGGACACAAGCTAGTAGTGCCAGTTACTCGACTCCACTGAGTCAGTAATTCATTCATGGGGCGATGTAAAATCCCAGAAAATATACAAAATTTGTCATACGCAAAGTTCAAAAATTTTATTAAACTAAGTTTGTATAAAAAGGGTTATTATAATATTAAGGAATTTATGTTATTAAATGCAATTTATATTATGATAATAACCTCTGGGAAGAGTGATCGCTACCAAGCTATTTCTAATTTGTCTTGTGTTGTTAATTGTAAACATGATTGTAAGCTATTATTTAAAAAAAAAAAAATAGTCCCGCTGGGTTTCTTGCTGGTTCTTCCCAGGACAGAGTTTTTTTTTGCGAACCAGTGGTAAATTAAAAAATTGACTTTCAATAAGTATTGTTTATAATCTACATTGAATAAAAAAGTTTCTGTTTCTGTTTCTATTGGGGATTGTAGATATGATAAGGATAAAGAACGACGAGTAAATGCAGGAAATAGAGTTAATGAGGCTCTACACACTATTATGATGAATCAGAATGTGTCAAAAAAGGCACACAGGGTAAAGATGAGGCTAAAAGAGCCTCTTCTAAACGTACAGACAGTTCCATTAAAAGAGATTTTTTTCACGTCGATTTTTTCCATTTTGGTCCTACGATTATAACCTAACTAATATTACCCCGGCATAGCCCCGCATGCCGAGGGAAGGGCTCATATACTACTCGAATTTTCCTGGTCTCGGGTTGGCACCATTTGCCACTGGACTCCCCCCCCTTGCCACACATCCATCGGCACGGTACGCTTAACCTCTTGATTGAACTAGACCAAATAACAGGCTATTGAACCAGACCAAATACCAGGCGGCATCCACGTGAAGGAAGAACTCCATAGACTTGCCCAGGGGATCAACACGACCTGCGCTCTCCTCCAAAGCTATTTGAAAAAATGTTCGCCGGACAGGAGAGAAGACCCATTCTTCTCTCCTATCCGACGAGTAGTTGTTAATCTGGTCCTACTAAAAGTGTATAAATGTAAGAATTAGGAGTAGATTAAATCCTGCCCCAGAAGAAATAGTAAACTCTTTAGAAAGGAGTAAACTCTTTTTTGTGGGTTTTTGAGTCGCCGGTGGTAAACTATTCTACAAAACGGTCGTACGAAAGGGAAAATATCGATAAAAGAAATTTCCATTTTCATCGCTTCTTAGCTTTGGCATTAACAAAATCCTTGGGCAACGTCACAAATCAATTTATTGAAGCAAGTTAAGCAATCACGGTTTTTCTCTCTCACCACAGTGAATCAAATGGGTGTGCCTGTTTTCTTTCTCATAGTACGATCATCCTAATAAATCACTGCGCTTTACCGTCCAGTTAACTGGAAAATTAGAAAGTAGATGACATGTGATAAACTACCACTTCTATACATTATCTTGTGATGCGAATTTTCGTTACAAAAACGACGGAGTGCTAGTTACATTGTTTTTTTTCTTTAAAAATTGCAAGTAAATTACGACACATCTTTCGCACACCTTCGCAGAATGATTTTGACGGAATATAATTCATCACACTATTTCGTTCCCTAAGTATCGTAAAAGAAGCGGCTATGTCAAAAAGCGTCGAAGTCAGAAAGGTATATTCCGATACCCAAAACAGCTTCACAGCTACAAGTGCGAGACACCTGGTGCTACAATAGTCCATCCCCCTGATCAATTCAAAACCTTTTGAAAATTCTGTAAATGGAACCACGTTAGCCGCACCTTAATCTGCAGTATTATTTGAAAAAAAAAAACACTGACTTAATAAAAAGTAATCAATATAGCTTCCGATAAAAGTTACTTCCATAAATACGTTAATGAATACAATAGAATTTAATTTCATGAACCATCAATAAATTGGTATGAGTTCATATATTAATATAATATATTCAGTTGAAATACTAGGAAAAATGTTTCACTAGTTCAACGATTAACTAATTAGATGAACTAATGGTAATCAGCGGCTACTAGGACATTTTAAAGAGAACATTGAGCTACCACGGCTCGCAGTGAACTGTATGGTGTGTTCCTTTTAAAACTGATGATAAAATTAATGACTTCTTACAAATTTATTGTTGCTTTTTTAGCAAAGTAATTGAAGACATTCGTTTATCAGCACTACTAAGGTAAGTAAGGTAAGTCAAAACACGTATTCTACGAAAGACGTTTTTATACGCACTAGTAGTTACGACCGTCTCGGTAATGACCGTCCGTAATTACTCTTCTTCTTTTTAGTGCGGCGTCTAATCAGCTTTTCCCTTCAGCCCATTTTTTTAATTTCACGCATTAACTTCCTTTTGCGCACACTAATACCTACTTGTATACTACTCAAGCATTACAGAGGCTACGAGTATATAAAAATAAAATCCTTAATTAGAAATGTATCACCGACGACGAGAGTAGTCGATAAATTTCCGAAGAGTCCAGGTGAAAACATCACACACTTTTTAATAGATCAAGGGTGACAAACAAGCACAAAGTTCACCTAATAGTAAGTGGATACTGTGGCCCATTGACATCAACATTTATCCAAGATATCAAGAATAAAAATTCAGATGCGTTGTCATTCCCGAACTAACATTAAATGTCTCCAAACCAGTAAAAAGTGTATCCAGTTTTCTTTACTCACCATAAGAAACACAGCGGCAATAAGCTTCTATTTTACTCTGATATTTGGTGAAAACGTGTCTGTCATAAATGTCTTAGCACTACCTTTTTTACAAGTTATTTTTAATTCTTAATCTTTCTCTTTCTTTCATGCTTCGACGTATATACCAGCGTATACTAGCAGCATAGTGCTGTCGAGTTTCCCATGGTGATTGTACAGAACAAGAGACCATATTTACTGATAACGACGCGTTCTAGTCCACCTTAGTCCCTAAAAGTGACAACGCATCTGGGTTTTGATTGTTAATAGAGGTAAGACGTAGGTGTCTACTGGCTACAGCATCCACTTAATATTAGTTGGACTGTATACTTATTTTTCACCTTTCATCATTATCATCATCATCATCACAGCCCTTCACAAGTCCACTGCTGAACATAGGCCTCCCCCAAGGTACGCCACAAAGCATGGTCCTGAGCCACCTGCATCCATCGACTTCCTGCATGTCCTACCAGGTCGTCACTCCATCTAGTGGGGGGTCACCCTACACTTCACCTAACGGTACAAGGCTGCCACTCGAGAACCTTTTTTCACCGTCGGTTATCGGTTCTTCGAGCTATATGGCCGGCCCATTGCAATTTCAGATTACTAATCCTTTAGTTTCTAAGTTTATCACGCCGAGAAACCCCGAGCCTAGCCCTCTCCATAGCTCGCTGAGCGCCTTTGAGCATTCTCAAATGGCCAGCAGTGAAGTACCACGTCTCGGTTCCGCAGGTCATCACTAGCAACACACACTTTAGTTTTCAGGTTTTGAGGTATACCTGACGAGAAGATATTTCGTGATTTCCCGAACGGTGCGCAGCCTAGTTGAATCCGTCTATTGACCTCTCGGTCGAAGTTGGACTTACCTAATCGGACTATTTGTCCCAAGTACGAATACGTTGTACTCGTCAACAACTTCGAGCTCCCAACAACTACGGGCATAGGTGTGACATGGACATTAAACATGATATTTGTTTTGTCCATGTTCATCTTAAGACCTATCCGTTGGTAGGCACTATGGAGGTCATTGAGCATAGTTCTTAAGTCCTCCTGCGATTTTGTCATAAGGACGTTGGCAAATCGAAGTTTAATGATGTACTCGCCATTGATATTAACACCGTATCCTTTCCAATCCAGTAGCTTGAAAACGTCTTCCAATGCAGTTGTGAAGAGTTTCGGGGAAATAACGTCACCCTGTCTTACACCTCTCTGCAGTTGGATAGGTTTCGTACTCTGGTTCTGTACTCGGATAGCCATCGTAGCCCTACTGTACAAATACTTCAGCACTTCGATATACCGACAGTCAACTTGGCACCGCAGAAGAGACTGTAGCACCACCCAAATTTCGACGGAATCAAAGGCCTTCTCATAGTTCACATACGCCAGGCAAAGCGACAGATTTTACTCTTCGGACTTCTGTACAATTTGCCGAAGGATATGTATGTGGCCTATGGTACTAAAGCCTCTTCAGAAACCGGCTTGTTCGGGAGGCTGGAAGTCGTCGAGTCTGTTTCACCTTTATTTTATTTAAAATAATAGTTGACCAATAAAACTGAATAATATAAATCAATGTAACGTTACCGTTGAGGTCTTCGATCAACAAGTTGGTATTGTTGATCGAAGCTTTAAGACCTATTAAAGTCTCCACTATAGATTGCCTAATAGGGAGGAAATTTTCCAAAGTTACCACGCTTTGCAAGCGGGTTTGCAACCGAAGTTTTTTATTTATAGCCGTTATTAGAAAGACGCTGCTGCCCATCTCCTGATTTGTTTTACTCTATAGCATCTTATGATACCCACGGGATGTTAGGGGATACTGGACAGCTACTTACTTACACCGCCACTACCGATAACACAGCTTATCGAGCCACATAAACCTTCTTCGAATTTCTTCGCCAAGCAATACTTTAGGCATCTTTAGTGCGTAAAATTGTCTAATTCCTACAATCAATAGGTACATTTATATACTTGTAGCTAGACATTCTCAATTTTCTAAATACCTGAAATAAAGTAAATGTAAAAGTAGAAACTCAACTGGAATTCGTAAAACGAAAACTAATTAAAACTACAGTGTGTTAAATCGTGCCAAGTATTTAGAACTTCTACTTTGTTAAGGCACGCAAACACTTTAAGAGTTCTCCGTAAATAAATGTTTGATTAGAGGTTAAGGTGACTTTCACAATATTACCTATTTCTGCCATCATGTTACAGTGCTTGCACGGTCTGTGCAAGTGAATAGAGATATAGTATGATTTCAGGCTAAAGGGTGTTATATCTTAATTTTTAGAGATTTGTAGAGATGTGTTCACAGATGCGTAGCCATTTTTGTTGAAGGTTCGTTGCAGATGTCCATGGGCTGCAAAGACCACCTACAACTAGTTGAACTGTAAGTTCGCTCGTCACTTAAAATTTTCTAAAAAAAAGTGGGTTTTAGTGAGTGCACCCAGAATTCGTATTGGTGGACTGCGGCAGATGGGTTGCACTTTCACTCAGCCTTCTGCAGCTGTGGTGAATATTGATGAAGGAAGAAATGTTTTGGTATGTCGATGCACTACTCCACGATTCTGGCGAAGCCGCATCGCTGATGTGGTGATGGTGGAGTGTGGCGAGAGATATCTTTTCGTTACTAAGTGCTGCTCTACCTACCCTATGGGACTAAAACGTGATTGGTGGCGGACCCATAGACCTGATCCCCATTGGAGTCGAGAAATCTAGCATTTTCAAGTGCACACAAACGGGAGACTGAAGCTGGTGCGGCCGAGAATATGTGCGAAAGCATTTCCGCGGTCCTGACATTGTTCCATGAAAAGGAAGTTAACCGCTTGCCATAAAATCCACAGTACGTGAACAGTCTGAGTCGTTCCTCGATGACACTAATGAAATTGTTGTTTGCTCAGCGGTCAAGGAAAACTGCATAAGGAAACCTGCATGTATTAAAATATTTCCCGGATATGTGGAGTCCACCGACAAACATTCGAGTAGCGCTACAGAGTAATCGCTGCAAAACCTAGATTGTAGATTGTGTGGGCCCAGGTTGTGGTACTTACTTAAAAAAAGGTGTTACAATACAGGTTGTTCGATGTCATTGCAGAACTTATGGCTATTCAAAAAAAAATACTTACTTATCTCAATTTGTATTTTAACGATTGTTTTTTTTTTTGGAAATTAAATTTTTAACCTTATTATATATTTTGTAGTTACACCATGAATACAAATTAATAAATTTCATCGGTTTTATTTATTGTATTACGTTTACGTTAACTGAGCTGACTACTAAGCAATAAATACTGCAATTGATATTTTTGTAAAACACAAATCTCTTTTCGTTTACAACTTTATGTAACACTAAAAGGTTTAAGTATACTCTCCATTCGATTTTTTCATTAATGTGCACATAACCAAACAGTGTCGTAATTTAGCCATCCTTTTAGACTAACCGTTCAGTTCACTGGAAAATTGGTTAATACGATGGAGTAAACGATAAACTGCCAGAAAGGCTTTTATAATAAAAGTGTTATGCGTGTTATAATTTTTTAAACGGTTCAATATTTCACTTTGTTCAAGGACACTTATAAATTTGCAAATTGGTTAACAATCCGTTCAGGCAGTAATGGATAAGATTTTTTCCGTTTTATCAGCCTGCGTGAGGGGCTATTCCTTAAAGTACCAAACATCTCCGAAACTTGACACTAATCCCCTTTCCTGATATTATATTTTACATAATATGTTAAATACGGTTATAACAACATCTGTCGCGACCATAAGATCTTCTTCTGGCTTTTCCCACACCTGACTATTTATGTCCCCCACAACACTACAATGTGGAGTAATGGATTTTTAATGCTGGTGGAGCGATGAGCCTAAGGCTACCGAAGTCCAATTCCCCGGTCGAGCCTTAAACCTATTACGCGAGATATTAACCAAAGTGGACTGTATCTGCGAAATGCTTCTACGCTTATATAAATGACGACTATAGCACGCGGTACAATGCTCTCGCTCTTCCCCAAAACGAACTATTATTTGCCAAATCTATGAAAGGAATCCTGCTTGATTAGGAAAAAATAAATTGGAGCGGACACAATTATATCAAGCAGTAATTGGTAAGGAATGTTCACTCACCGGGGTGTTTTTCTTCTATGCAGTTTAGGCACTATAGCTGCGACTTCTGGAAGATACTCTGGGTAGACTCTCTGCCTTTCTTGTCCGATGACGCGTCGGGAGAGAGTGCGGTGCGCGACTATTTCTCACACGAGGTGAGGCGGGTTTCCTGTAGCTCGATTGCTTCAGGCTAAGCGGTTATACTAGCGGTGCGCGAGGGCAAGAGCTCTTTAGGACACTATTATCCTAGGCGGTGTGGTTCCAACAACGAGCGCGGCGGGAAGAGGGCGCGCGTCGGCCGCGCGTGCCTTTTTATTCCTTCGGTTGCGATGATTGCGTAATATTCTAGAATCATCTTCTTTCCCCTCCCACCCCACCACCGCGATGTGTCGATAGGAGGGTATGAATGATATCGTTTGGAAAGGGATAAACGATTTGGCAAGCCTACCGTCAAATAAATAAATACGAATGGTTTTCCGCGCAACCAAATGCCATCATAAAATGGTATAACATTAATGTTTATATATATATATATATATATATATATATATATATATATATATATATATATATATATATGTATGTATATATGTATATATATAATGATTTCTTAAATTTACGCGAACACAGCACATTGAATAAAACTATTATTTACGGATTATATCGCGTTTAATTACTGCTTTAACTTATTTTCATTATCCCGACGTTTTGGGTGCATTACATCACCAATCGTCACGGGAGGCACTGAGATGTTTGACGTCCCAATGTCATAGTTAGTCCGGCTACCTTCAGTTTTTGAATATTCATTTTTGGTTCGATTTACGCAAGACGAGCTTATCAGTCATATATCTATCAGAGCTCATGAAGTCTTCCAGTGGTATGCTTGGGTTTGGGTTTAATTTTGTTAATTTTATTATCTTCTCTACTGAAATTTGGATGTTTTTTAATTTCAATAGCCTCGCGTATCATCCTTAGTAGGAATCGGTGTTCTTTTGCAAAGATTTCTGGTTTATCAAATTTAATGTAGTGGTGGGGATGATTTTGAACGTATTCGCAGAACATTGGACGAGAGGGAAGCCTGCAGTCTGCAGGCCAAAACAGTTTGGTGTGTAGTCCAGTTTGGTGGAATAGCGCCGGTGTCGTTCAATACAGCCTTTTAAAATCTGGCCAAATGATTACTGCAGATATCTATTGTCAGTAACTGTAAACCATGAAGGAAGAAATAGCTGCTAAATAACCGAGATTGGTCAATCGCTCTAAGCCACTGCTGCTTCACTACAATGCAAGACCACACATTGCACGACAAACAACCACTAAGTTAGATGAGCTACAATTGAAATGTCTGCGACATCCACCATACTCCCCGGACCTTGCTCCAACAGATTACCATTTTTACCGGAATTTGGACAACTTCTTACAAGGAAAAAAATTCGACTCCGATGCGGCAGTCCAAACCGCCTTTAAAGAGTTTATTGATTCTCGCCCTCATGGTTTTTTTTAGTAAAATGATTATTGAACTACCTATGAGATGACAAAAGTGCATAGATAACAACGGTGCATACTTTGATTAATTAAATATAATTTACAAAAAAAAAATTAACTTTATTTTCCTCCCGTACAAAACGCCAATTGCATATGTAAGGACCTAGCGTCGTCATTGTTACAGTCTTTCACAAGTTAACAACTGAAAATAAGCCGTGATCTAGGCTATACAACAAAGCCTTGAGCGACCAGTATCCACGGATTTCTGCATTTCTTACCAGGTCGTCACTCCTTCTAGTGCTTTGTACTGTTAAGGAAATTGTAGGGAGGTACCGTATACTTCACTTAACAATACGAAGTAGCTACATGAGAATACGGATCATCGTTACGAATACCACTCAGAGAAACTCCCAGCTCTAGGTAACTTGCTGACCGAACTTAAATTCTTCATACGACCAGCATGCTGATTGTTATCTAATTAATTTCATGAAAATATTTATGCTTCTATTTTCCTTTGTTGTACGTGCTAATACGATTGGCAGGAAATTAAATAAATGCGAGCGAGATGCTAAAATATTACTATTTAAAACCTATTGCCAATCGCTTTACACGCCGCATCTCTGGACTAAATTTAAAAAGGAAAACTATCGAATTTTTAAGGTTCAGTATAACGATTCGTTCCGACGAGGTACTGTAGTGCATTTACAATGTTCGCTGAGGCACGCGTACCGACGCTCGATGCTTTGATAAGACATCGTGTGGCCAGATTTAGAAGTAATCTTGTCAAATCTGGAAACGCTATTATATAAATTTTAACGCAAAATTATAGTGAAATATTTAAACATTGGTCTAGTATGTTAAGTTGTAAGTTTTAATTTATTTTATGGCATTTATTTAATTTATATTTATTTTTGTATTTCAGTATTATTTTAATTTATTTCAATTTTTTATTTTATTGTTGCTTCTAAGTACCTATGTTCCTTTTTTACGAGCCCTTGTTGTCTGTCAATAAATGATTATTATCGTTATTATTGTGGGTATTTATATAGTTTTCTCATCTGGTTGGGTTCTACAAATATATAATTGTGAATGAAAATGATAAATATACATAAATAACAATAAAATAAACAAATACATAAATAAATAAAAGCCCAACCAGATGGAGGCCCTCGTCAGGGGAGACCAAACGGTTAGGGGGAAAGGGAAGGAAACCACCGGACAATGCGGCAGGTATCGAGGAGCACCGCCTTCTGCATTTGAGCCTGGAGCAGTCCCAGACAGTACATATGACCGTATTTCAGAGCGAGCTCCTGGTGTAGAATTCTGGCTACTAGATTGTCTCAGTGCAAGTACTCAGAGTTACAAAGCGCCGAACAACCGGCAATGACATGCTTAAGTGACTTGCCGGGATGGCGACAAGCTCGGCAGATGTCGACGGTGCCATCCTTTAGGATGTATTTCCGATAGTTGTTGGTCTTAATAACCTGATCCTGTATCGCACAGACAAAATCCTCAGTTTCCTCGAAGAGGTCACCGAAATGTAGCCAGTTGATTAAGATGACTGTGTCTACGAAAGGTTCACGTAGAGTCTTGTAGAACCTCCCGTGGAGCTCCTTCTTTTTCCATACAGTCTCTCGGTCGGAAATGCTCCATAACTTCTGTCCGTGTCTTGCCATTGCTCGTTGGCCAAGGATAGAGGGGTAAGCCTTTTATCACTACAAATGACGTCCCGATAGAATGGATCATCCGATCTCGTCAGAAAGTAATTACGGAGGCTGCACACTTCGCGATTATGCAGAGTTATCTATATAGTTTTCCCATCTGGTTGGGTTCCATAAATATATTGCGCACGAAAATGATAATTATACATAAATAACAATAAAATAAAATAAATACATGAAAATACATAAATAAATAAAAGTCCAACCAGATGGAAGCCCTCGGCAGGGGAGACCAAATGCCGAGGGTTAGGGGGAAAGGGAAAGAAATCGGCGGATAATGCGGGCAGTATCGAGGAGCACCGCCTTTTGCATTTGAGCCCGGAGCAGTCCCTCACGGAGTCACAGTCGCCTCAGATGACCCCAGAGACTGACTGGGATTAGCCCGTTTGCAGAAACGGCTACAGGTATAATTTCGGTCGATAGCCCACCCCACATGTCGGTCACCTCGTGAGTCAGGTCCAGATATTTTTTTCGCTTATCTGTTTCGGCTTTCACAAGGTTCTAGTCATACGGAATGGTAATGTCGACCAAAAATATCCTTAACTGTGCCTGGTCCATTAGCACAATATCAGGCTTATTCGCAGGAATAGTCCTATCTGTGATGATGGCCAGGTACCAGCAGAGCCGGGCGCAGTTATTTTCGAGCACGGCTTCCGGCAAGTACTTGTAATACGGCAGTTTCCGGTCCACGTGACCGCATTTCAGAGCAAGCTGCTGGCGTAGAATTCTGGCTACTAGGTTGTGCCTGTGCAAGTACTCAGAGTTAGAAAGCGCCGAACAACCGACAATGACATGTCTGACTCACCGGGATGGCGACAAGCTCGACAGATGTCGACGGTGCCATCCTTTAGGATGTATCTCCGATAGTTGTTGGTCTTAGTAAGCTGATTCTATATCGCACAGACAAAACCCTCGGTTTCCTCGAAGAGGTCACCGAAATGTAGCCAGTTGATCAAGACGACTGTGTCTACGAAAGGTTCATGTAGAGTCTTGTAAACCTCCCGTGGAGCTCCTTCTCCTTCCATACGGTCTCCCAGTCGGAAATGCTCTATAACTTCGGTCCGTGTCTTGCCATTGCTCATTGGCCAAGGATAGAGGGGTAAGCCTTTTATCATAACAAATGACGTCCCAATAGAACGGATCATCCGATCTCGTCAGAAAGTAATTACGGAGGCTGCACACTTCACGAATATGCATAATAAGCGCGCTTAATAAGCCCACCATATTTCCGGGGCAAGTACAGCCTCATAATCGAAGATCTCGGGTGATGCATCCTATGAGACGTCATAGTAGTGCGGACTTTTCTATCCAGGGCGTTAAGTTCAGTCTGAGTTCACCTAAGTATGCCAAAGGTATACACGAGTACAGGCATGGCTCAACCTATATGCTTGTGTCTTATTCACACCGGACAAGAGGCTGTTAGCACTTTGGTCAAGCGTGCATTAACACGTCGCAAACAGACTTTTTCATACCAGCCTCATCGATAACGATGTTCTGTGACATACCCAGGTATCGGTATATTTCAGCCTCGGAAAGGGTCCATACGCGGTAGTATAATAATTATATGGTTAAAATAAATAAATATACTTCCCAAACACTGTAGAAAGCTGTCAAAAGAGATAATAATGATTTATTATATTTACGCGAACACTACGCAGTAAATTAAACCATTTATACGGATTACATCCCGTTCAATTAACTTATTTTTAATTCCCAACGTTTTTATTCCTTTAAGATATTCTTATTCCATAATAACAAAGACAACGTCCAAACTAAACAAATATATATATCAAATTCGAAGCAAGCTAACAAATCCCATAACAGATACAAGAGTATCCCCATTTCAAAACAGCCAGATCACCAATACAGCAACAAGTCAACGGAAAAGTGATAATCTCAGCGTAGTGCGTTGAATAAAATTACTTTTACGGATATAATTACGTATTATTTTAAAATAAATCGTTTTATTTAATGTTTAGGTTTCATTGAGAAATCATAAATGAAACTGTATCTTACTTAGATAGAGAGCACCTACCTCACTTCGACATATTGCTTGCCGCCGCTAACTCAGACACCAATACACAAGGAAAAACACACGACCGTCGATTATACGATATTTGTAATGTCTAACCGCTCGTAACCATTGCAGAATTCTATTTCTACTGATAATACCTTCTTCAGATGCGAAACAAGTTTTGGTTTTCATAAACGATTTTTTCTCGTGGACCTTAGCTAATCGAATTTCAAATCTTTGACAACAATTGTGTTTTTGCTCAGACTCTATGTTTTGGCTGAAATTCGAAACTAAGTTTAAATACCCCACTGCCAAATAATATCAGCAAGAAATTTTAGCTAAATCCCTGTTGCGTTTAATATATGGTTGGTATAGTGAATCGGATTTTTTATTGGTTTAGTGGTTGTAGTAGTGCGACTGCTGATCATAATAAAGGGATAAAAAACAATTATTGAGTTTTTCCGTCAAGAAGGTCTCAGTAACTGCGCGGAGGTAGGAAGTTGGCGATGTCTCACCCCGTGCTTTAGAAATCACGTAAAGCAGTTAGTTGGTCCTGCGGCTGATCTCTCTCCGGTCGTGTCGGTTTACCGTTCCATCGGATTATGAGAGTGAGGGAATAGATAGCGCATCTATGCTTGTGCACATATACTTGGGCACTAAAATACTGCCCTTCGTATCGATAGCTAATCTCCGTTGAGGCTAGTCACCGTGATGGAAATTCGGTCTGGAGGACATATGCGAATACATCAACATTTTGATTCTTAATTGAGAAAGTTTAGATGACAATAGTCCACAGATCCTACTTACCAAGTGGAATGTGAGCCTGATTGTCACCCTTACATAGATAAAAATGTAACAAGATCTAATTCTCATCCTGTTAAAAACTATATTAAAATACACGTTAATATTAAAATCACAGTTGATCGCGGCGCCATTGAAAACTTAAACATTTAAAGCAATCAACTTATCGCCGTCGTTGGTGCTTCAACCAATCTCTGTCAGTCTAATTGAGTCGACCAATCATTCAATCTCGCCGGTCAATTTACTAGAATGGTGTCAATCCATTGGAGTGAATTATAAACCATCACGGCCCTTATGTGTTAATTCTTGAGGCTGTCTTCTGTTTCGTATTTTTATTTCTAAAAGAATAATTGCTGCTAGCTGTTTGTGGTGTAAGAAAGTTCATCATCCAGATTCGTACCGAGATATTGTAAGAGATGACTGTATTATAAAATAAAACGATTATAATATAAAGAAATAATTATTAAAATAAAAATATTTATTTTGCTTTAGATTTACGACTTTGTTTTAAGGGTTAGGGTGACAAGTGTGCATACAGTCTATCTAATGGTAAGTGGATATTGTGGCCCATAGACATCTACATTTATCCCTGACTACGAATTAAAATGCGGATGCGTTATCACTACCCCATATCGTCTCGTGGGTGTTGTAAGAGGCGAAAGAGGGAAACTTAAACAGGAGATGGGCAGCAGCATGTTATGATACACAGCATAATAAAAACTAAAAACTGTGGTTACCAAAGCGCTTGCTAAGCGTGGTAATGGCAAAATCCTCTCTATGAGGCAATCTATGGGAGAGGCTTTTGTTCAGCATTGAACTTTTATACTGCCGTCATAAGAAAATAAACCGCATCTAATTTTTTTTTTTGAAAAAATAGGGTTAAATATACCATTCGACTCAGGATAAAATGGCGCATCTACTCATTTTTTTTAATTTTTAAGAATATCAATATTTTAGTAAATATCGTAAGAGTGTTAGACGTAACTGTTGATCGAAAACAACATTTATTAAGTAAAAAAGACGTTTTCAAATTCAACATAAAAGTAAAGACTTAAATCAGTTGCTACATCATCTTTAACAGTATTTGCGTCGATTACTTAGATGAAAAGACGTAAATTAATAATTTTAAAATGAAACGACGCTTTTGTTTCTTACGTCTAATTACTTTAGTACTCACAGTGATTAAAATAATTATAGGTTAGGCCCAAAAGTCGCGTTTTTTTTAAATAGACACATATATTTTTTGAAAAAACACAAATTACATGTGACTGTGATGATTGTTTTTATAGTATTTCTTACAAGAAAGAAGCTGACAGAATGATATAGTATGAGGTAGGGAAAGTAAAAAGTCATTTAGCCTAGTTTTAGCTGCTAAGGATAAATACATTATGTGTTCTTTATTGTTTAGATATCTACAAAAGTGATTGTTGCTCAAATATTAAATAAACTAATGTAGTTAAACACTATTTAAAAGCAATTTGTGAATAATTTGAATTCACTGATTGCACATTTAAAAATATAAGAAAAAGTTTTGATGCTGGGAAAGCTTTTAGACTATTATATATTTTTTTTCGTATATTTTAAATCATGTAATTGTTGCTCAAACCTTAAATTTATTAATATCAATTTTGATTTACTGATTGAAATAACGATAAAAGTTGCTACAAAAATAAGTAATAAGTAAATTATTAAATTTAAGAGGTATATATATTGTTTCGATGTTTTGAAAATAATTTGTGTTCCTTTAAGTTTTTGGATTTGTGGTTATTATTACCCTGATTTGAAACTATTTCTGAATATTTAGTTTCCTTATGTATTAAATAACAGTTTAATTTTTTGTCCAAATGGTGATATGCGTCTTTCCTTTGAAGTTTTTGCGTTTCTAGGTATATTTTAAGCTACGATGAAAAGGAAAGTTTTATTGGATATAAACAAGTTACGAAAAAATTAATTCATTATTAAAATGTCAATCTATCAATTTCAATTTTCATATTGATATATTTTAAAAATACTTTAGACACAGCAAGGTCTGAAAGAAAAATTCATCTACTTATTTCTTTTCACGTGTCACGTTCTTGTTAGTTACGTCCTTTTTATTATGACGTCAGTATGGGATGTAATAGATAGATAATAATTTACCTACGTCAATCAGTTCTAGCAATATATAGGGAGGACTGAGTCGAGTCTTTACGTAGTTCTACTGTAAGTGACGAGAAAATAAATGTAAAATAATTGATGCCATTTTGTTTTACAAATATTCTTCCATTGAATAAAAAATAGAGTGACAAACTTATTTTCCGCTCAATTACAAAATATAATGCCCTTAATTTCTTGATTAATTCATAGTCATACAATCAAACTTTGTTTGAAGGAACAAATAACATAATTAAGAAATGAAATCTAAGAGATAACCAGGAAAAGTTTTGGGGTCTTGAAATAATATTTTGTTACGTAATTGGAGGATCAAAGGCAATTTATATGCTAATTTAACTAATACGGCATGTATTCCGGGAGTTTCTTTATTTCTGTCTTCGTTGGTTAGCCACTCGTTAAGCTTAAGTTCTTAGTTAGTCCTGGGTTTGAATCTCAACCGATCTACCAAGCTGTGTAGGTTACTGGGTACTTACCTGTTGTTACCTACGACAGATTGCCCGACTAGGTGAATCACAGAACCCCCTAACCCCCCACGAAAGGGTTCCCACCTTGTCGTGGCGGGGTGCTTAGTAGGCGTAGGTAAGTTACTCGCGGTGAACAAAGAAGAACCCATTTGGCTGGCCCGTGGTGTAGGGCAAGCCTGAGGTGGCCACTCCGAGTAGGCTTGGCGAGCCCACTTCAGATGTGTGTCGGTAGTCTGCGGCGAGAGAGTTCTCCTCTCCATATACCACTACAGCCGAAGTGGAGTCGCGAAGGATGGCGAGTGTTGGCATGGCGATACGCCACCAGCTCTATACTCCGCGACTATAATGGGACCTCACAGTGGAGGTGGGGACACGGGGGGAAAAGAGTGTCGGTATTTCGAGATGCCGCTCTCCCTACCCTCCACGGCCGAAATTTGGTTGAAGGTGGAGTTAGAGATCAGATCCACCGCTGGTTACCGAGCGCTCGATTTTCCTATCCCCATGGCCTGCGCGTATCGGACTCGGCGCGTAACACCTCGTTACGTAGGTGGAATTGGAGGCCGCTCTGGTGGTGTGCCTTCCCTGATAAGGAGAATGGAGAGGAAAAGATATCCCCCAAGGAGGGTCTGCTATGGGACGGGTAGTGATAGTGGGGCCATGGATGTATGCAAAAGCATTCTCGTGGCTGTGCCAATAAGCGGCGAAGGTGGACGTCATGGGGTTTTAGTCGGTGTGAGTCCGATATAACCCGTCCTTGCTCCCGCGAGGCGAGTATTCGTAGGCATTTCCCCATCTAAAAAAAGGTAAGTTCAAGATCCAAAGGTTAATTGCCGCATTCAACTCGACTAGGCAACTTTCGGGAGATCTTCATATCAAGTATTCCTCAAAATCTTAAAAAATGAATAAATAACGTTTAAAAGGCTATAAATATATATAATGCAAAAAAAATCTATGGAAAGCTATCTACTGTGCACAGGAGATAATTATTTTAAAAAAAATGTGTTGATCTTATAAACAATGATTTATGGTAACAACAAAAATTTTACCATAAATTATTGTGTATAAGACACAAAATGGCATACTTAATGTCAGCTGTTAATTTCGTGGATGCTCTAAGAGGTACCTAAGAGATACACCAAAAAGATTTTATAGCTCTATTTTCTCCTCATCTTTTTTCTTTTCTGTTCATTTTTATTCTCTTCATTTCCTTCACATGCTTCACCCTCTTATGTGCTTCCGCTAACTTCTGGAACAGTGCATCCACTAATTCGTGCCATGTTAGAAGGGTAAGAAAATCGGTTTATATTTTAATGGTGGTGAAGCTACGCTGCGAAGTATTAAAGCTGCAGCAAAAATGCAAGTGAAATAGCATCATTGCGCTCCTTTGCTTCGTATGGTGAGAGACAAAAACCGGAGTCGCTTTTTACTAGCAATGCAGTATTCCATCTTCTTTATCATAACATTTTGCATTTTGAAATAAAATAAATTTATTTTCTCAACGTAAGAAATTCAAGTTTTCTTTTGACAAATTTCATTTCTTCTTCAAATCTACTATCGCTTCAAAATGAGATTTCTCTGACCGGAGAAGAAACGGCAAATAAATTTAACAGTTTTCTCGTTTTTGCTATTGTGAAGGTAAAAAAATTAAAAAAAAAAACACGGCTTTAAAAAATGAAACCCATTCGATAACTCAATCATGTTCTATGATATAAAAAAGATTATAACGTTAAAACTTAGAACTTATAGGTGTGTACCAAACCCGAGCAGACCGGTCTCTGCAAACAGCACCTGTTCACAAGCACGACGCATGGGGTTCACATCGCTTTAACAACATTCGATTCGGCCAAAGCATTCAATTACTATCAGATGAACTTTTGTTCGTTTGTCATCTTTTCCTTTACAAAAAAAAAATAACTCTCAGATTCTTAAAATAAAATACACACAGACATAAATATCCAAATGCATGCGGCAGGACTTACGCAACTTTAATACTGCTCGTATTGAAGAAGCGATCGAGCGGAACTAAGGTTCGAAAGTCTTTGCCAGGGATCTGTCTATCAGAAACAGCCAACCGTCAAAGTTAAAGACCGAGAGTGACAGCATCGTTTCGGGGATACCTGAGATTTTGAGTGAGATTGAGAAGTTCTATGGGTAGCAGTATACATCATCGTTGAAACCACACGCAAGTGTGAGTAGCGATCCAAGAGCAAGTCTTATCCGACACTATTCCGATGATATCCAGGACATCAGTCTGAGCGAGATTAGAATGGCTCTCCAGTACCTTAAAAATGACAAGTCCCCGGGCTAGGATGGAATTAAAGTTGCTTTTTTGTTGAAGTTGCTTATAAAACAAAAAGCTTTTGTATAGGATAAAAGTAACAAACGAGCACACAGTCCGCCTGATGGTAAGTGGTTGCTGTCGCCCACAGACATCTACATCCATCCTCGATTACGAATCAAAATGCAGATGCTTTGTCACCCGTGAGGACTAAGATGGAATACCTCATTTCCAGTAAAAAGGGTCTCTGGTTCTCTACACTTACCATACGAAATACAGCTGCAGTATGCTACTATTTTATGGTGGTATTCTGTGAAAGCGTGGTCCTGCCCCGGTCAAGCCGATCCATTCATCCTACAACTATATTATAGCTGCAGCGTGGCTCTACGGCGTTAACAATACATGTAAATTTAATTGTATTAATACTCACTGCTCACTCACTACTGAGCTCACTACTGAGTTCACTACTGCTCACACACACACACACACACACACACACACACACACACATACACACACATACACACACACAAACACACACACACACATACACACACACACACACACGCACACACACTAACACACACACACACACACAAGCGCGCGCGCGCACGCACACGCGCATTTACGCCTTACATTAGAATTAGTACCATATTATCACTTTTTTAATTTTCATTTTACTTTTTTAACTAACAAATTTCTTTATAATAATAATACATATTATAATACTTAGACAATAGATGGAGAAGTCTGAGGCCTGTAGCACAGTTTTTACTAACGAAGGCTTCAGAGCTCAAAAATAATTGTATGTACATGTCTACTGCCTTTGGTATTGACAAGAATCTTACCGGCAGCCGTTAATTCCAGAACTTGACCGTTGGCCACCTAAGGCTCTTGTATAAGGGCGAGGTCAATGTTGTCCTCTGCAAAGCAAACCTCAACCACGGCAGAAATGGTGAAGATTTGATGTAATTTTGTTATTTTAAAATTTGATGAGTAGACATGTAATGTATGTTAATAAATTTCATTTCGTTTCATTTCATTTCACTTAACTGTATCTATCTGTAATATTTAAACAACTTGCTTCTATTAGGCTCAGAGGGTTAGACGGTAGAGTAGCATAAAGATTTCTTATAATGATTTCTTAAATTTACGCGAACACTACACATTGAATAAAACTAAATTTACGGATTTTATCGCGTTTATTTCACTACTTTTACTTATTTTTAATTCCCTACGTTTCGGGTGCTTTACAGCAACCATGGTCACGGGGGGGACTGAGATGTTTGACGTCCCAATGTCATAGTTAGTCCGGCTATCTTCAGTTTTTGAATATTAATTTTTGGTCCGATTTACGCAAAACGAGCTTATAGTATCATGAAGTCTTAAAATAGCATAATCATAATCATAAAGCTGCAATTTACACTGGTATTCTGTGAGACCGTGGTCCTTCCCCGGTCGAGCAGACCCATTCGTGCTACAACTATATCAGTAAAAGAGCTGCAGCATGGCACTACCACGTAGTGCTAGCTACTTACTATTTGGAATTTAACTCATTTGTCAGTTTAATTAAAACCTTTTCACTGCCTCGTTGGTCCAGAAAGCATGACTGCTCATAATGTGGTCCCGGGTTTGGATCCCACATCGAACTAAAATCAGTTTATTGGGTTTTTCTATCACAAAATCGTTAGTATTAGCCCGGAGTCATATTATGGCGTTGTTTCACCCCCATGCCTTTCATAACTCTTGAAGCCATTGTATTGCACCTGATTTCTCCCGGTTTTGTCAGACTGTGAAAGTATTGTAAGTAAACCTCTGCTTGTGCATGCACTCGTTCCCTATAATCCTGTTTTGCGTAGATCGTAGACGACCAAATTCCAGTCCGAAGGGCTACTTCTATTTCTTTTACTAAATATCTATGTGAAATATACGCATATTATATGTATTTGATATGACAGATCTTGCTTTAAATCGAATTTAATCAAATAAAATTTAAAAAACAAATTCTAATCCACATACATACGCCGACTTGAAAGAAACTTGCTGCAACTTCTAGCTTATAGCGGATTTACAGTTATAAACGAGATTTAAGAAGACTTTTTTTATAGTAAAGAGGGAAAGCGAGCATGCGACTCACCTTATAGAATGTGACTACCGCCGCTCATGAATAACTGCAACGATAGTAAAACGGTAAACACAAGCGCTATTTTCCTTTTAGTTCCATTTAATAACTAAACTAATATATATATAATAAGCTGAAATATTATAAAGTAAATTAAGTATTTGTTGTATTTTATATATAATAAATACTGTATTTACAGCCCCATTTTATAAATACTTGTGTTACATTTTTATAGAACAAAGATGATGAACAAGCACACATTCCACCTGATATTAAGTGGATGTTGTGACCCATAGACATCTACATCTATCATAGATTAGGAATCAAAATGCAGATGCGTTGTCATCAATGGGGTCTAAGACGGAATGTCTCCTTTCCAGTTAAAATTTGTTTCCTACGCACATTATATTAAAAAAAAAACTATACACTAGGCTGCTACTTTGCGCTAGTATTATGCACAAATAGGTCGTGCTATAAAATACTGAAAATTTCGGGAATCAAGGAAGTGACACAAAATTACTATTTAAAAATGTATTTATTGCTTTTCGAAGTATTCTCCGCGAAATTTGACACATTTTTCCATACGATGGAACCAATAATTGAAGCAACCATTCCATTCGGAAGTTGGGTTCTCCAAAATGGCCATTTTGTAGGCGTCCACAGCTTCTTCAGGTAATGGAAATCTCTGTCCACGCAATTTATTCTTTATTTTAGGGAAAGTATAGAAATCATTAGGGCTTAGGTCGGGGCTGTACGGCGGATGGTCTAATAATTCTACGTTTTCTTACTCTAAAAACTTTTTTGTTCTGTGTGCGGTGTGAGAACTCGCATTGTCGTGATGGAGGATGATGCGGCGGTTGCAGTTCTCTTTACGGAGTTCAGAAAAGACCAGTGGCAAACAAATGCTAGCATACCATTCTGCATTAATCGTTCTTTGTCCCTCAAGAGGAATAGTCGTAACATGGCCGGTTTTGGAGACAAACGTGGCCACCATTTTTTTTTGCAACACTCCGTGAACGAACAATTTTTGTTGGCTTTAACTCATTTTCAAACACCCAAACTCGTAGGTGGTTTCATGTTTCGGGTTCGTACGCGTATATCCAGGATTTGTCACCTAATACAATGTTGTATACAGCATTTGAGGATCCTGCGTGGAATCTTTCGAGAGTTCTGACGCACCAAGTAACGCGAGCCGCTTTTTGCTCTTCACAGAGCGAATGCGGTATCCATCGGGAAAACAACTTTTTTACACCTAATTATTCATTCAAGATTATTTGTATTTGACTCATGCCAATGCCTAAAGTTGCCTGAATTTTGCGGTACGTCACATGTCGATCTTCCTCAATCAGCTTACGCATATAATCAACGTTTTCTTGGGTGACTGCAGTTTTTGGACGACCTTGACGGGGATCATCAATGAGCTTGACACGTCCACGTTGAAATTCAGCAAACCAGCGATAAATTGTGGTTTTGGATGGGGCTTCATCACCAAATGCAGAAATCATCCGGTCAACACACTGTTTTTGTGTTAAACCACTTCGAAAGTCATAATAAATCATCGCTCTTGAATTTTCTCGAGTCAATTCCATTTTCTCAACGACTAAAAAAGTTTGACAAAACCTAAACAAGACCGAGAATCTTTTTTTAATAAATAAATGGTATTCGATTTTGAAAACCAAGGAATTTTCAATTAAAAAGATTTTAATATCACAGGAACGGAAATATTCCATTCCCGATACTTTTAGTGCAGCCTAGGTAATAGAACTGCAGCATAGCTGCACCAAAAAATAACTTAAAAAATAAATAGAAAACACCGAACAAAACCTAACGGTCGAAGGTACGAACTGAGAAATTAAAACGACGTTGGATTAATTCCAATGTTTGATTCGACCATGACTCTCTTCTAGGAGCAAAACACAAACCTCCATGGGAAGCAAAACACAAAAAGAAGTAAAAGCTTAGTTGAAATGGTTAACAGGAAAATTTGTAGTGTTAATAGAAGTGCCCAAGATTTAAAACAGCTGAATACTGTGTCTTCAGAGAATTTCATGACAAAAAACCTAATAACTAATTGTGATTTTTGGATTCGAACTCGGGATCTTATAATCAGCAATCGCGATTTTGATCACTAGACCAACGAGGCGGTAGTACCAGTATCCAGTTTTACGATGACAGCAACATTACGATATTTTATATTTTCTACACAATTTTGTTAAAAACTATAAAATATATAACAATAAATGATTCAATATATAAACGATTACGAATAAATTCATTTCCTCTTATAACTCCCTTTAGGACGATTCATCGAAAATTATAACTTATGTATTATAACAATATTTTCGAACAACTACAAAGTGGGCTTTACATGAGGTAAGAACTCATAAGTTGAAATTTCATATCCCGGGGCTTTTCTCAATTACCTTGGAATATCGGGAAATTAAACATTTTAATAATAATTTTAAATTTATTAGTATGTCTTGCATTTAATTAAGTTCGTCGTATTGACAGAGAAAATAAATTAAAGTAAATAGCTACGTCAAATTAAGAGGAAATGCGGGGTCACTTAAATATTTAACGGATCTGTTGCTGTCGCTCTGTGCCTCAAACCTCTTTATATAGTGCACGAGAGAGACAATTTCCCTTATCAGTTTTGAGAAAATCATCATCAGTTATTCTGCTATTTTTTCTTCCAAAACTAGACGGATGTGTATTTTTTCAAGAATAATATAAGTGATTGTGGGTATATCCGAATAGGTTTCTTTTATGTTTTATATGATACTCATATCAATTTCAGGAGGAGCTCTAATTTGACATAAAGATAAAGAAATAATATGGATATATAAATACATTGAAATATACTTACTGGAATTATATCAGTGACGTAAACAAATTTTAACTTGGTTTCTCAAAAATCATAGTTTGGTGATATTTCTCGCGTCTCTGTTACTGCATTCTATCCTGATTGCGATCTTATCGCATAGTCGTTACAACACACGCATAGCTATATATCAGCATAGCTATCTCTATAGCTCGCTGAACGATTTCGAGCTTCCTCATACGGCTGGCAGTGAAGGGCCACATCTCAGATCCATAGGTCTTCACTGGCAATACGCACAGGCTGTACAATCTAGTTTTAAGATTTTTAAGTATGCCTGACATGAAGATGTAGGCATACTTCAAGATCTGCCAAAATCTACCTAGCCGAGTTGAATCCGTCGAATCTTCTCTTCGTCTTGAATCTTCTCCGTCGAAGTTGGACTCACCTAGTCGGACTACTTGTTCCAGGTAAATATACTCTTCAACATCTTCGAGCTTAGTGCTCCCACAACCTACGACATATGTGTGATATGGACATTATATTATTGTACATGACTTTCGTTTTGCCCACGTTCATCCTAAAAAGTATCCGTTGGGAGACACTATTGAGGTCATTGAGCATAGTGCTTAGGTCCTCCAGTAATTCTGCCGTAAGGACTATATCATCGGTAAATCGAAGGTGAGTGATGTACCAATGATGTTAATGCCGTATCCTTTCCAGACCAGTAACTTGAAAACATCTTTCAATGCAGTGGTGAAGAATTTCAGGGATATTACGTCACCCTTTTTTTAACATGGGGAAATGCCTACGCATACCCGCCTCGCGGGGGCAAGGACGAGTTATGTCGGACTCGCGCCGACTAAAACGCCATGGTGTTCCACCTTCGTCGCATATTGGCAGGGCTACGGGAACGCTTTCGCACACTTCCGCGGCCCTACCAGCGACTGCCGCCCCATGGCAGCACCTCCTCGGGAGAGGAATATTCCTCCCCGTTCTCCTTCCCAAGTAAGGCGCACCAGAACACATGGCACGCCTTCCTCCATGCCCCCGCGTCCGATGCGCGAAGGCCATGGGACCAGGAAAAACGAGCACTTAGAAGTACTAGCCTTCCCGACCCCAGCGGCGGATCTGGTCTATGGCTCCGCCGCCAACCAATTCGGCTGCGGAGGATAGGGAGAGCGGCGCCCTCGCAATACCGACAATCCTCTCCCCCCGCAGCCCCATCACCACCGCATCAACGGTGCGGCCCCGTTTGAGTCGCGGAGGATAGGGCGAGTGGCGCATCGCCATACCAACACTCCTCTTCCTCCGCGACTCCACCTCGGCTGCAGCGGTAGAGGGTGCGGAGTCCCCACTCGCTGCAGTCCACCAGCACACATCCGAAGTGGGCTCCCCAAGCCCACTCGGAGTGGCCACCTCAGGCCGGCCCTTCACCTCGGACCAGCCACGTGGGTTCCTCTTTGTTCACCGTGGGAGACCAAGCCACGGCTACTAAGCCCCCCCGCCACGACAAGGCGGGAACCCGTTCGGGGGGGAGGGATATTACGTCACCCTGTCCTACACCTCTCTGCAGTTGGATAGGTTTCGTACTCTGGTTCTGTACTATAATCCATCATAGCCATCATAGCCCTACTGTACAAGCACTTTAGGAATTCCATATACCGAAAAAAAACATCGGAATAGTGTTGGATAAGACTTGCTCTGATATTGTTACTAACACTTGCGTGTGGCTTCAACGATGACGAGTACAGTTGCCCATAGAACCTCTTAATCTCACTCAGAATCTAAGGTGTCCCGGGAATAATGCTGCCGAATTCAGTCTTCAGCTTCGACAGTAGAATTTTTCTGACACAATCTCTGATAAAGACTTTGGATCCCTAGTTCCGCTCAATCGCTTCTTTAATACGAGCTGTATTAAATCTGCGTAAGTCAGCTGCATGAATTTGGAGATCTGTCTATTCAGTTGCCTGTATGCTGGCAAATCTGCTGAGGACTGCAGCTTCATCTCTCGTCTTACAGCCATGAGATTAACAGTGTGATTGAGATTGACACTTCATTGTAGTTTTCTAGGCACTGAAAACGATTTTCTAACTCGAGCTGAAAGTTTTCGGGTGTTCGGATGAACGAAAAATCTAAATTTAGAATTTACAAATCAATTATAAATTTAACTAAATAACTATATAAATATAAGTTATTTATATTATTTAATTTATTAGCAATTGGAAGCAAAATGTCACTACATTTTTATTTTACGTAAGATGGCTCTGACTTGAAAAATTGAATACGACTATAATGTCGTAGATTGTCGACGTGTATACATTTATTACGCAACGGTTAATACTAATTTTGGGCCGTATTTGTAAATATTTTGTTTATTATAATAAAACACATCAATCGTATAAAATTGAAATTTTCTTCTAAAAGAAGGAAAATACTTAACTCTCCTTTTATGAAGTTCTGTAATCTGATAAATAGTAGCCTATAAACAGCCGCGGGTCCCTTTCTACCTACACACAAAATTTCATAGAAATATGTTTAGTAGTTATTGCGTGACTCTTGAATACACAGACTCACAAAAAATCTTAAATCCTCTAATTTAGCTTGAGTGCCCTTTATTTAGTCCCCTGACGTGTTTCTTCCAGAAAATATTAGAATTACAGATGCGACATTTCATCGCGTCGGTCGGTCGGTCATCGCGATAGATAGGGGAGCAGAGTTTACATCAAAAGTAATGGAAGAGGTATGTAATATTTTTAAATATGAAAAAAAAACCACATTAAACAGCATATCATATTTATATATTTTAACAGTGTCAATATCATATTCATATATTTTAACCAGCATATATTTTAACGGTGGTAGAGCCACGCGTAAGCTTTGCTGTTGCACGTATGGGCCGGCTCAAACCGGGGTGGTACCAAGACCTCACAGAATACCGGCGTGAAGTGGAAGCTCTGCTTCCGCGTTTCGTCTGGTGAGTGTAGGTGGCCGGAGGCCCAATTCTCCCTTAACATGGTAGCGGAGTTAAGTGAAGATCTACCCCAGGAGGTTACCAGCACCCCTTGAGAATCCCTCGCTGAGCATCCACGACCAAATTACTTCCATCCACTGACGACAATCTGCGCGTCTACGGGTGCCTCTATAGGTCCCATAGCGGTAATGTCGAAACAGGCCGTCTCTTCGACCACGTCCGAATGGCTACAGATTCGTTGCTACAGCAGATCCCCTCCGGAGACATCGTGATCCTCGGCGATTTTAACGCCTACCACGCCGAACGGTTTGGTTCACGTTCAACCGATCATGCAGGGAGATCTGTTCATGATTTTGCCTTGGCATATGGTCTGACACAACTGGTTACTTCGCCTACGCGGATCCCAGATGTGGAGGATCATGCACCTTCCCTGTTGGAATTTCTGCTAACCTATCATCCGGATGGATATCAGATTTCCGTCGACGCCCCTTTAGGCTCCTCGAACCATTGTTTTGTTGGGAGTATAATAATAATATATGATTTATTTACTCACCACAATATTACAGAAATATTGTACATACTATTCTAAATATTACACCTTAATGTTATACTGTGAGAGACTGGTGACTAAGCTAGGCTTTACGCCTGTATTTCAGGCCGCCAGGTCTCCGCCCTATGGTTGTAATTACAACAATACTTTGATCAGTGTCTAGTATTTAATATATATATATATATATATGTGTGTGTGTGTGTGTGTGTGTGTGTGTGTGTGCGTGTTTTTGATTGTTAGTTTGGAAACTGGGTTAGAAATTAAATTTAGGATTGGGTTAGTATTTAACTTTTATACGGATAGTAATTAGTTCGGATTAGCGAGTAGCTTTTCAGTGTCATCATAATTTAATTCTTGAACCCAGGTAGTCATTTTCTTTTTTGCACGTAGTCTTATTGACGTTAAATATAGGGATAACTTTATTGATTTTATTGTATATAAAACCTCCAAGGTGACGAAAGAAACGTTCAGATGATCTGGTGGATAAAGTTATAATTATGGAGTACGGTATCACTCACGATCCCAACGTTGTTGCTGATTCTATTGGTGATGTGATACTTCGGGTATGGAACTTTTTATTCCTTCCTCTGTGGTGCCCATTGGAGGCAAATCTCAGCCATGGTTTGGTTGCTCCTGTAAAATAGCATCTAGCTATAAGCAGGAGTGCTACCAAGCCTGGGCTAACGTATCAATATTCCGGGATGTAAACACCAGCGCTCCAAAAAAGAAGTATAATTCCGCTTCCAGGTCCTTCTAAAGAGTCATTGCCAGGGCAAAATCAAAGCACATCATAACCCGTGCATTCTGGTCTCTCGCCAAGGCTGTCCACGGGAATTTTTGTCAGCCATCTCTTTCATCTCTGCACAGGGAGTCAACAACTCTCTTTTAACTCCTCCACCAACTCCTTTTTGACCTAAAACTCGCTGTGGCCTGTGCCCAGTGGTAGAATGTATTTAGACTGCTACTTTTTTACTTTTAAAAGGGCTATTATAAGTTGGATATTTGTCATTGTTGCCACGTTTTGCATGAAAGTTGCCAACTCCATATTTGTATTATTTTGAGCTACAATCAGGAAGACGCTGCTGCTGAAAGTTTTAAAGGAGCGCGAGGGTGACGGGGTGTTGATTTCATTAGACGAGACCTCTCTAAATTAGCGTTTAAATTCAGTGTGCTTTTAACCATTCGGTGATCGCTGCCAGTTTTTACTCTGGCTGTTACTACGACCTCAGAAAATCCTATATTATCCCAACGCAACTTGCCTATATCTTCTTCCAGCTCGGCCCTCAATATGCGTGCGTTGTATGCTGCAAGGTCGACTTGTCAGAGGTGGCAACCGAACCTTCAACGGAGATTATTAGAACCTTCTGGTCCACCGTTACCATAATCGCCAACGTAGCTAGGAATAGCTGGTCTGCCGGGGACTGCGGGCCGTCTCTGAAATGACAAGTCTGAATTTATGGGGGATTTGGCTTTGTTATTACGTTTGATTAGATTGGCAAATTGACTTGCAACTTAAATGCTGTTTACCATCGCCAGTTTAGATATTTTTCGCCTGGCGTAAAAACATGGTTCAATTATCTAAAGCCATACATTTTCGTCAGTATTTCTCATAGTCGCTCCTTACGATTTACGACACTGACTGTATGAAATTTTTACATCGGTCTAAATTAATTTTGATTGATATATTACGTTTAAGTATTATTTTGCTCTAACTTAAATAAATTAATAATAACATCAGATTGTGTTGAGGGACAATTCCAGCGGTTGCCCTCGATAACGTCACCGCACTTAGTCTGCGGTGGCCCCGCGGGCAATCGCTGAAATGTTAAAGGAATACTGAATCTATTAAACAGTATTAAAACATTTTAGCTTACGTTAAACGGAGCTTAAAATACTTTAATTTTTATTTTAAATTTACAAATATTAATAATAATAATAATAATATAATATAATATACAAGACACTAACATCCATTTTGAGCGCGAGAATCACTCGTCACCTTGACTCAAATCAGGCGATGTCGCGCGCTCAAAATGGATGTCGGGGCGGCAGTCGTGGAACCAAGGAACCATTCCTCATTGACGCGGTCATTGGCAAAGTGGTGAAACGCAACCGTCGGAACTTCTTCGCCACCTGGATAGATTACAGAAAGGCATTTGACTCGGTGCCCCATACATGGCTAAAGAGGGTCCTCGAGCTGTACAAGATTGACTGTACAGTTCGAGACTTCCTTGAGCAGTGTATGGGGCAGTGGAGTACGATCCTCTGTCATCTAGGCGAGCGGATGACGGCTGCGGAAAGCCACATAAGGAAAAGAAGGGGTATATTCCGGGGCGACTGTCTGAGTCCAATCTGGTTCTGCCTCTCTTCGAACCCTCTCAGTACTTTACTGGAGAGCTCCGGGAGGGGACTTCAGCTTCGGAAAGGAGGTACAAAAGTGACCCACCTTTTCTATATGAATGACCTCAAATTATTCGCTTCCAGTCACTCCCATCTTATGGAATTGCTAAACATCACTTGTGAATTTAGTAATTCTATTAGAATGGAGCTGGGGACTGATAAGTGTGCGGTCCTCCATGTGGAAAGGGGAAGCGTTGCTAAATCTGAGGGCATAGACTTATCTATGCCCGTCAAATTAAGGATCCTTTCCGAGGCTGAAACATACCGATACCTGGGTATGTCACAGAAAATCGGTATCGATGAGGCTGATATGAAACAGTCAGTTTGCGGCGTGTTTTATGCACGCTTTACCAAAGTGCTTAACAGCCTTTTGTTCGGTGTAAATAAGACACACGCATATAACGGCTGGGTCATGCCTGTCCTCATGTATACCTTTGGCATACTCAGGTGGAGTCGAACTGAACTAAACGCCCTGGATAGAAAAGTCCGCACTACAATGACGTCCCATAGGATGCATCATCCGAAATCGTCAGTAATGAGGCTGTACTTGCCGCGAAAGCATGGTGGGCGTGGCTTCTTGAGCGAGCACACCATGCATAATCGCGAAGTGTGCAGCCTCCTTGATTACTTCCTGGCGAGATCAGATAATCCATTCTATAATGACGTCATTTCTAGTGATAAAGGACTTACCCCTCTATCCTTAGCCAACAAGCAATGGCAGGACCCGGCAGTACAGAGAATTTCCGACCGGAGACCGTATGGAAGGACAAGGAGCTCCACGGGAGGTACTACAGGGCTCTACGTGACCCCACGTAGATACAGCCGCCTCCCTCAACTGGCTACGTTTCGGTGACCTCTTCAGGGAAACCGAGGGTTTTGTCTTTGCAATACAGGATCAGGTTATTAAGACCAACAAGGATAAGTTCAAGGATATTTTTGGTTGACATTACAATTCCGTATGACGAAAATCTCGTGAAAGCCGAAACAGATAAACGAACAAAATATCTGGACCTGGCTCACGAGGTGACTGACATGTGGGGTGGTATGCCGGCCGAAATTATTCCTGTAGTCGTCTCTGCGAATAGGCTAATCCCAGTCAGCCTCTCGGGTCATCTGAGGCGACTGGGAATCCGTAACGGACCGCTCCGGGCTCAAATGAGGAAGGAGGTGCTCCTCGATACCGCCCGCATCGTCCGCCGGTTTCTTTCCATTTCCTCCTAACCCTCGGCCGTTTGGTCTCCCCTGCCGAGGGCTTCCATCTGGTTGGGCTTTTATTTATTTATGTATTTTTGTATTTATTTTATTTTAATTATATTTATGTATATTTATCTTTTCATTTTAATTTATAATTATATATTTATAGAACCCAACCAGATGAGAAACCTATATAGATACCCCACATAATAATAATCTTTATTTGCAAGAATATGGTTGTACAATGGTGTTCGAGTATAATTTGTTCTACATATTCTATAGTTAACTAAATCTAAGAAATACATTTTGACAGCTGTCAGACTTATTGCACCAAGCATGCCAATCAAAAAATGGGAACGTAAAATATTCGATTCTTAAAAAAATCGATATCGATTATTTAAAGTTGGTAATCATTTATAGATTGGTTTGAATAATACCAGAATAAATTAAAAACGGAGGATTTCAAACACAAGATTTATCAGTTTCTTCGTATTTGTTGTTACTGCTTATTTTTAGAGGCACAGTTATAAAAATTTATGATGGATACTAGATTCAAAATAAATTTATTCAATCAATTTCAGTACAACTAGCAGGGATGTCGTTGTTTATATTAATTATTATTATTTGATTTTCAATAATGCAGTCAAAATCAAAGTTATCCATAATCAATTTTTTTGTTTTTTCTACCACTTGCCCAATCATCCTTTGTGACATGGGCACATGCTTCAACGAATGTTTTTTATAGCTTTGGGTGACAAACGAGCACACAGTCCACCTGATGGTAAATGGATGCTATGGCCCATAGACATACACATTTATCCTCAATTAAGAATCAAAATGTAAATGCGTTGTCACCCCTGAGGACTAAGATGGAATGCCTCGATTCCAGTAAAAATTCCGGTTCTCTACATTCACCATATGAAACAAATCAGCATTACGCTGCTGTTTTACGCTGGTATTATGCCCTGGTTGAGCCGGTCCATTCGTGCTACAACTATAATATTGATGTAGCGTGGCTCTACCACGTACAAAAAGTTATTATAGAAGAAACAGTCCAAAAAGTTAAAGCCGAGTCACAGAATAAGAAGACAAACACAAAATCACAAAATTACGCACAGTAAGCTCTCGAAACAGAAACAGAAACTTTTTTATTCAATATAGATTATGAATAATACTTATTGAAAGTCACTTTTTTATTTACCACTGGTTCGCAAAAATACCTCTGTCCTGGGAAGAACCAGCAAGAAACCCAACGGGACTAGTTTTTTTTTTTTAAAGTAAGAACTTATAATCATGCATTACAATTAACAAAACAAAACAAATTAGAAATAGCTTGATAACGATCACCCTTCCCAGGGCTTATTATCATCCATAAATTCCTTAATATTAAAATAACCCTTTTTATACAAACTTAGTGTAATAAAGTTTTTGAACTATGTGTACTTACGTCAAATTTTGTATATTTTCTGGAATTTTGTTATAAGAGCGCATACATCGCCTCAAAAATGAATTACTGATTCTGTGGAGAAATGGCGTGATATTGAAATTATGTAGTGGTTATTTTAGCACGGCCTTGTATGAGTTTTTTGCCTACAAAAAATTTTTATTCATGATTCATGTAGCTTAAGGAATTATGAAAATAAAAAATTAAATTAAACAAATAATATTTAAGAAACTAATGATTCAATTGTTAGAATATTTTTACCGATTATTTAATTATTTTGCCGATTATTCGCATAACAATGAATTTTAATCATCCAAACACTACGGTAATATACATAGCGACATGTCATTGAAACGACGTCAAGTAAAAAAAGTTAATACTAGTTATTTTTTAATATTTTGCTTTTTTTGAAAAATTCAAATTTAAATTAGTGATAAAAAACTATACACGTTGTAATGAAATATAGGTAACTTCATAATTCTTCGGATTTACGTAAAACGTTATTATAAATCGTGTGAGTACGCTTGTGCAAAGTTATTGCGGAATGATTAATGTGAAATGTCAAAAGGTATTTCTTAGATTTGGTTTACTATACCTCAGTGGTGTGCAAATATTAATCATTAGATTAAATTACCTAGTCAAGTACCCGTAACTTATACAACAATACTTATCGATTTGAGTTAACAACACAATTTTTTTTAACATTACTCAGTTGATTTGATGATTAAATAATTAAGCAACAGTGTCAGAAAAATAAATTGCCAATAAGATGTATAAAGCGGGCTACATACGAGACGATATCGGTGGCGATCTAGGGTGGAAAGAAATCAGGGCTTTTATCGAGGCAGACCTTACACACGGGCCTGCCTAGCAGTACGCGTTTAGACTTGGAGCGTAACGCATATGCGGTATAGTTCTTCAAAATGCCTCCGACACTCTTAAAACACCAACGTGTTGGTTTGGAATTAGCCCTCTCGGTTAATTTATTCGAAAATAGAAAAAGAGGAGTTGCTGGGTGAAAATGGCTCCAAAAGAGACAAAAATTAAGCCATATAAACGTACTAAATGGTCTGTAATCCAAAGACATGATTAATTTTCTCCGGATGGATGAAGACATTTCTTACAACCTTCTAGAATTTTTCTATATTTATGATTTCGCAACTTATATAAAAACATTAGTTATTTCTTCTCTTTGTTCATTTCTGCTTTGGTCAAAATCGAGTTATGTACTACACACAACAAACAAAGAAATAACAAAATCGGGTTATGTACTACACACAATAAACAAAGAAATAAAATACTTTTGTATAAAAATATGTATACTTTTTTAATGTAATCTTTTTTTATGGATTAAAACTATCAAAAAAATAAAAAAGCTTATATCTTTTTTTTAAACATAAAGAAAACTTTAATTTCGGACATACTCCCTTCTATATAGCTTGTTTGTTGATGCGGAGATGGTGAAGGAGTAGGAGTTAGTTGTTGATGAGAGGATGAAGGCACGTAAGAGATCTAACTGTGGTCTTGTGTTGATAGCGTTGGAATAGGAGTTAGTTGTTGAGGAGAGGCTTTATCTTCTCCTTACTTACATCGTGCCGATGCGCCTACACAGACGCAGTACGGAGGGGGCGGGGCCCCGATCTAGGAAGCATCGGCTGCATTTTTGCTCCTGCCAGCCGATTAAGGGGGCGATATCGGCCACGACTTAGGATGGCCCTACATACGACACGATTTAGAGGCAATCTAGAAGGCATCCCCACTACTCCACCCTAGATCGCCACAGATATCATGTCGTATGTAGCCCGCTTAAGTATTATTATAGCTCAATGTCAAATATTAATGTTCTTATGTCAGTAAATATAATGTCAATTATAAATGTTACATATCGAATTGTCATTAATTTATTTCAATATTTATATCAAATTTATTAATTAAATAAATATTTTTTTAATTTATAAGAATGACATAATTTAAACATTGTGTAAAATTCTAAAATGTATCGTCTACTTATCTGCAAAGAAGTCTTTAATTGAGTGAAAAGATTTCTGGATGAGCCATTTTATTAGGTGAGTTTTCATTCTCGTTGTTGGTAACTCTCTAATCGCTTTAGGTATCTTATTAAAAACTTTTATACACATTACGTAACAATTTTTATGAAACAAAGCTATCCTGCAGGCAGGCATTAACAATCTAGTTGGGTCCCTTTTACCTATAATAGAATTGTCGCGAGCGCTATGAAATAAACACTGATTTTTTTGATAAATATACACACTTCTAATATATACAGTCCAGTCAGCGTTAGCAAATTGTTATTTTTAAATAAAGATCTACATGATTCAAGGGGCCCGACGTTGCATAAAGCTCGTATACATTTCTTTTGACTGATAAATGCCTTGTTTATATCAGTCGAGTTTCCCCATACCAACAGACCATACCTCAACACAGATTAAATGTATCCGTAGTATGCAGTAAGCACAGCCCCTTTCCCTGCGACGCACTGTAGTCTACGCAGTGCATACACAAATTTATTTAATTTGGTGCAGACATTTTTCACATGCGACTTCCAGTTGCAATGGTTATCAACATGTAGACCTAACAATTGTATTTCTGAAACCTCTTTCAAATATTCATTATTATATGAAATATTTAGTTTTTCACTTGGTATACTGTACATTGATTAAAACTACTTTTACGGATTTTATCGCGTTTTATTTATATTAATTACACCAACCAAAAATACACAAACCTAACGCTCCATTACGTCCAATAGTGAGTCAAATCGATTCGCCAACGTACAGATTGGCTCAACACTTTGCCAAAATATTATCACCACTCAGAGGACACACAAGAGCACATACTAAGGATTCATACCATTTTGTCAGTGAGATAAAAGACCTACGTCTTGCTGACAATGAAACCATGGTCAGTTTTGATGTTCAGTCTCTATTTACATGCCTACCTGTTGAAGACTGCATCTCAATTATAACTAGGAAACTAGATGAAAATAACATGCCACCAGAATATGCAGTACTACTAAGACATTGCCTTACATCTGGCTATCTATTGTGGAAGGAAGAGTTTTACAAGCAAGTAGATGGTGTTGCGATGGGCTCACCTGTATCTCCCATTGTCGCCGATATATTCATGGAAGACTTTGAGGAAAAAGCCCACCTTACTGCACCTGTTACCCCAAGGTTCTACAAGCGGTACGTAGACGATATTTTCACAATTTTACCATCAGACAAAGTAACTACATTTTTAGAATATCTTAATTCCATAAACCCTAAAATTCAATTTACTATGGAGTTAGAGGCAAATAATTCCTTAGCTTTCCTAGATGTGTTAGTCATCCGAAATCCTAACAACACTATAGGTCATATTGTGTATAGAAAAAAGACCCGTACAAACCGATACTTAAATGGTGAATCTCACCATCATCCTTCACAGTTAGCTACCGTGGGCAAATCTTTGTTTCAGAGAGCACGAGGGATCTGTGACAGCAAACACCTGGCCGCCGAGCTTCAGCACGTCAAGCAGGTTCTGCACGACAACAAGCTTCGGGTCCCGCGCCTCCGTCACAGTGACCGAGTGAAGCCGGCCACAGTCGAACGTGTGCCTGCTATACTACCATATGTCAGAGGTGTCACAGACGAGATTGGCTACATCTTGAAGCGAGCTTCTATTAGAACATTCTACAAGCCGCCGAAGAAGATTAGTCAGTTCTTACCATCCGTCAAGTGTCATATTCCTCTACAAGATGCAAGAGTGTACAAGCTTGATTGTGATTGTGGTCTCTCATATATAGGGCAAACAAAGAGATCAATTAGAACCCGCGTAAAAGAACACATAGCAGACGTGAAGCATCAACGTTCCGGGAAGTCTGCAGTTTGCGATCATATTCTAGATGGCCCCAACCATTACATCAGATTTGATAGACCACAAATCCTCGCGAAAGAACATCGATTCCTACCTAGAATGATACGTGAGGCTATTGAAATTAAAAAATATCCTAATTTCAATAGAGAAGGAGGCTGGGTACTACCACCTGCTTGGGATCCTATAATTAATAAAGTTAGAACTAAACCCAAGAATACCACTGCAAGACTTCAAAATACAGTTAGTTCATTCTACGTAGATCGGACCAAAGACAATAATTAAAAAGCTGAAGGTACTCCGAGTTAACTTTGACATCGGGACGTCAGTCACCTCAGTCTCCCGTGACCATGGGTGCTGGAAAGCACCCGAAACGTCGGGTATTAAAATTAATATAAATAAAACGCTATAAAATCCGTAAAAGTAGTTTTAATCAATGTATATTGTTCGCGTAAATATAAGAAATCATTATGGTGTACTGTAATTGGAAAACGTTATGAATTTTGTTTTTGAAACATTCGCACGCAGATTATTGGTTTCTAACTAGATCATTATGGATTCTATAGAGGAATTAAACATTATTTCGAAGTCACTTGCGGTAAATTCTTTATTTAGTTTTGGTATGACAACAGAAATATCATCAGCAAAAAGAATAGACTGATGAGGTGTCATAGTCGGTGAGTCATTTATATACAATAGAAATAAAAGTGGACCCAATACACTGCCACCATTTTTATTGTGAGTAAAAGAAAATCTAAATGACGTGCGGTTATGCTTTTTATCAATACGTGTCACTTCAACACATTGTTGTCGATTTTCTAAATATGATTTTAGCCAATTTAATGCTGGTCCACGAATTCCATATCTTTCACACTTATCTATTAGTATAATGTGATCAACACAGTCAAATGCCTTTGACATGTCATAAAATACAGCAACCACTGGTACTTTTTTGTTAATGTAATCAGTTACTCTATGTATTAAAGAAAATGCGGCATGTGTTGTGGATTTTCCTTTTTGGAATCCGTTCTGTTCTCTACGGAGAATATTATATTTAGACAAGTAGTTGTAAATTGTACTATGCATCGCCTTCTCAAATATTTTCGAAAAAATTGGTATTAGTGTAATAGGTCTGTAATTGGTTAATTCGTGATGATCACCTTTTTTATAGAGCGATTTCACAATCGAAGTTTTTAGTTTCTTGGGAAACGTACCCTGTGCGAACGATAGATTTATGAGGTTTGAAAGAATAGGACCTATAATATTGGCACAATCCTTTAGTATATGAGTAGAGACTGAATCATTACCCACAGACTTCGTATTGTTTAGGGATTTAATTATTCTTATAACTTCATTTACAGAGCATGGTCGTAAAAATATGCTATGTTCGAGGTTGTCTAAGCGCATTCTATGTTTCTGTATTTTTTTATCAATTTTTATGTTAGAGATGTCAATAAAATAGTTACAAAATTTTTCTGCAATGTCATTGGGATTCACAATTTTTATACCGTCACTATTAATCCAATCAATATCTATTTTGTCTGTATAGTCATATTCATTATTTTTAATAATTTCCCAAATCGTCTTACATACATTCTTAGATTTTGTAGTTAAATTGTTATTTATTTTCTTTTTTGACCAAATAATACAAGATTTGAGTAATTTTGAATACTTAGCATACCGTAAACTTCAATTAGTAAATTTCTAAATTTTTTTGCAAATTTGACCCTTTGGTCGAAGTTGGGCTTACCTCGTCAAACTATATGCCCCAGGTAAACATAACCGTCAACAACTACGAGCTTAGTGTTTCCAACAACTACTGGAATTTGTGTAATATGGAAGTTACACTTGATTTGTGTTTTGTTGATGTTCATCTAAAGACCTATCTATTGGGAGGCACTATTGAGGTCGTTGAACTACTATTAAGGCTTAGGTCCTCCAGAAATTTTTCCATAAGTACTAAAACGTCGATAAATCAAAGATGAGTGATGAACTCGCCATTGATATTAATAACGTATTCTTTCACGTCCAGTAGCTTGAATTTTTTTTCCAATGCAGCGATGAAGAGTTTCAGGGATATGACGTCAACATGTCTTACACCTACTTGCAGTTGGATAGGTTTTATACTCTGACTCATAGAAACTGAAGTTTTACTACGAGTATTTTTAATTTTTGGTTTATTTTTATGTAATAGAAAATATTTCTTTTAAGTAGTTTTGTTCAGCAGTTAAGTAAAATAAGGTCTCAAGAGTTATCTTTTTCATCTTAATCGACATTTAATAGGTACCATAACATTATTATCTCATTTACAAAAAATAATATTACTGTCAACATATTACCCCCCTTGATCGAAAGTTCGTATGTCGACCCTATTTAATTAATTTGGTATATGTTTTTCGAATTAACGTTATAGGGTCCTGATTATATTTTGTAAAAAATTATAAACGAGCGTCTACATATTACTGAATTATGCATCTTGCTAACTCAATCAAATGATTTGTTGATTCTATTTCGAATTGATGAAAATTAATATCCGGGAATAAATTATACCCAGTCAGAGATTTTAATACCGATCTTATAAAATAATCGGTAATATATTTCCAAGACAGCACTTTCGAACCACTCTCGTTGATCGCCCTCTTAATAAAAATTTCACAACGACAACAAATGTCTAGTACTGTGGTGGATCCGTAAAATAACTTGTCTTTAGTGTCCTTTTTTAATTGTAAGATGTTCTGATTTGGTACACCAATCAGCGCCCCAATACAAGTTTGGCATTTTATTTGCTTTATTAAAGAATGAACAATGTTGCCGGCCATATATTCTACTACTTTTTCACCGAATCCAGAATAAGGTAATTGACTTTCAAGGTCTGAAAAATCCATACTCCACTTAACTGCAGAAGTGCATTGCAAAATTGAAATTTGACCAAAAGCGCTGCAATTGCCACTACCACTATTTTTTATTTGCGCATAGGTGAGGAGCTTCTTGTATATGCTTTCAAATACCCTAGCACTTGGATTGTTGTTTGATCCACCGTGGCATCTTATACTTCCAAACAGGTGTTCCAGGTGGTTTTGGCTTATTTTATGTAAAGGAAGGTATTTTAAGACGCACTCCGAGTTCAGGATCACGTCTTGAATGAGAGCAATGGGACTTTCTATACGCACACAAAATCCTATGAATCCGGTATATCGAGGTGATTTAACGAGTCGAACTTCCTGTTTTATTTTTCTTACAATTATGTCTGCGGACAAATTTAGAATAGCATCTCTTGCTGTCTTTAATTTAAATATAACATTCGCAGCATTGTCAGCATTGACTGCTCGTTTTAAATCATATTCATGTGTGTGCGAGTCTAGAATATCAAAAAGGTCATTCATCATATCCAGAAACTGTGTTGTGGGTGTGACTTCTTGAAACTGACCTAAATTAATATTTTCTTTGCAAAATGTCAGTGCATCTGATACACTCTTACTAAACATTTGGGTTGCTAAGCTTACCTTTATAATTTTAGTTTTAAAAATATATGAGCAGCCCTTAGTCGATTACCCAGATGAAAATTTTCTGCTGTTTGTAAATTATGTAATTTAACTAGATATTCCCACGATATAATATTGCCCCGTTCGTCCTTTAACTCCTATAAAACTCGAATGCATTTCGCACTAACTTGATTCAAACGAACAGCCTAACTTTTTAGCTATAGTAATATTTGTTGGGTAGCCGTCAAATGTAATGGCTTTGACATTTACACCAGCTTCTTCTACCAAATGGATCGCCTCTGTTAGAAGAGCGGCTTTTTGTTCTGCATTAGTGCCATTTATTAAAAATATCCTATTGGATATTAAGGAGAATGCTCGTAACTCCGGCGAGTATTTGATTTTAGGTATATGTCCCTTTATTGATTTTAATATTTGGCGTTTAACAATTTCTTGATTTTGTACACCTATGCGACTTAAAATGTCTTCATTTTCTTGAGTTATAGAAGATATTTTTGTCAAAGTATTCAAAATTTCTTTTAGATTTGCATTTTTTTACAAATAACCTATTTTTATCTTGAAGCCTCTTAACATCTTTCTTTTTTACTAAGAGAATATATAAGATGGTCTATATGTCGTTTCATTTTGCGTTTACGCGGAGTCAGTCAAGGTGCCATTTATTAAAAAATATCCTATTGGGATTTTCCAGGATGCATTTATTGGCACCAGCATGAAAACAAGGGCTTCTTTAGCTTCGTCTTGACAATCCGTTTGTAAACTGGCGCCAAAACTCACGTGACCATAGTACCTTCTGCTTTGGGGATGATATTCGACACCGCTTCTAATTGCCATTTCGTCGAATATGATAGTGGCGTAAATTTTGCTCTTCGATTCTCTGGCTTTCATTTTGATAGTATCTATGGCCTCCTTTGTAAATCCTGGTTTACCGTCAATGGATTGATACCACCTTCTCAGAGTACTAATAGCAGGTAAGCATGTGCTGAAAGTTTTTCTAACGAAATTGTACGCTTTTGGGGAATAAAAATGCAATATTAAGGAGAACGCTCCTAACTCCGTCGAGTATTTGATCTTAGGTATATGTCCTTTTATTGATTTTAATATTTGGCGTTTAACAATTTCTTGATTTTGTACACCTATGCGACTTAAAATGTCTTCATTTTCTTGAGTTATAGAAGATTTTTTTTGTTTGTCAAAGTATTTAAAATTTCTTGTATATTTGCATTTTTTTTACCAATAACCTATTTTTATCTTGAAGCCTATTAACATATTTCTTTTTTTACTAAGAGAATATATAAGATGATCTATATGTCGTTTCATTTTGCGTTTACGCGGAGTCAGTCAAGTAGTCTTCAATTACTGGGTTCACTATTTCTTTGTTACTCATTGTTGAACTCTAAAATAATGATATATGATAAAATAATAAATATGAAAAGAACAAGGTAATAAGAACTATTAATATTGAATTTTGCAGAAATATTTAGTTGAGAAGAATGTAAAAATGAAGCTTACAGGAATTTCATAATCATGGCAAGGCTTAAAAATGTCATTATTACGTAATTTAAAACACTGCAAAGGAGTCTGGTCTTCAGTTGGTGCATTAGCTTCAGCATGCACTTGTTTATTTGATAATGAACTCTGTAATTAAACATGTCGGGTATCAATAAACACAGTTATATAAAATTTTACCCGTGGACTTATTATCGAAACAAATTCACTTACAGGGGTGATATTCTGATACGAAGGCCCGGGTAAATTGATATTCGACTCAGTTATACTATTTGGTGAAGCATGTAAATAATAATTGTTTCTTATATTCATGATTTCACTTTTCCAACATTATATCAATAAAAAAAGTTACCAAAATAGGCAAAAACAAGGTTGGTATCGCTGAACTAAATAGACGGCGGCGTTGTTTTAAATATTCAAAACAGTCAGGGGTATAGTGCCTCGAACAAACAGCGCTGTATTTTGTTGGAAACCAATTTTCCCTATTATCCTTATTTATCCACTCTTCTTTTAGTTCCGGAATCCTCGGAAATCTTTTTTTTTTTTTATAGAAGAGGGGGCAAACGAGCATGTGGCTCACCTGATGTTAAGTGACTACCGCCGCCCATGATCAACTGCAACACCAGGGGAATTGCAGGTGCGTTGCCGGCCCTTTAGAAAGGAGTAAGCTCTTTTCTTGAAGGTCCCCAGGTCGTATCGGTCCGGAAAAATCACCGGTGGTAAATTATTCCACAGAGAGGTTGTACGCGGAAGAAAACTCCTTTTGAAACGTACAGTGGTGGACCGCCAAGCATCCAGATGGTGTGGATGGTATCGGGACGCTTGCCGTGTAGTGCGTTCACGAAATTTGGCGGCTGGGATTAATTCGAACAATTCCTCAGAGCACTCCCCGTGATAGATGCGATAAAATACGCAAAGAGATGCAACATCTCTTCGCAGCGCCAGTGAATCGAGCCGATCGGAAAGCACTCGGTCGTCGACAATTCGGGCCGCTCTGCGCTGGATGCGGTCAAGTGGAAGGAGCTGGTACTGGGGAGCCCCAGACCAGAGATGGGAACAGTATTCCATGAGCGGCCGAACCTGCGCCTTGTAAAGTTGCAGGCGGTGTGCCGGCATGAAATACTGTCCCGCTCTGCTGAGCACGCCAAGCTTTTTAGAGGCCAATTTGGCCTTCCCTTCCAAGTGACCACGAAACTGCACGTCACTCGATATGTCGACGCCGAGGATTCCGATACTGGCTGAGGCAACAAGGGGAGTGCCTTGAAACTGAGGGGATACGTCAAAAGGGTTCTTTTTAGCGGTTAACGCGCAAACTTGTGTCTTCTGGGGGTTAAACTGGACTAGATTTAGTCGCCCCCAATCCGAGACTCTGTCCAGCAGAGACTCGACTTCAGACACAAGTTTGTCCCGGTACTCAGAGACGTTTTCCCGAGAAATATTAGCTCGGCCGGTGTAAAGAGCATCACCAGTGCTGTCATCTGCATAGCGTTGGCGATAGCACGCAGCCCTGTGGAACACCAGCATTAATAAGCTTGCAATCGGAGCTTGCACCGTCTACAACGACCTTGATGCTCCGATCTGCAAGAAAACTGGTGATCCAATCGCACAATTTCTCGGGAAGCCCATAGGAAGGGAGCTTCGAAAGAAGCGCTTTGTGCCAAACCCGATCGAAGGCCTTCGCAATGTCCAAACTAACGGCCAATGCCTCCCCCTTGGACTCTACTGCCTCCGCCCATCTGTGAGTTAGGTAGACCAGAAGATCACCAGCTGACCTACCACTGCGAAAACCGTATTGGCGGTCACTAATCAGCTGGTGATCCTCAAGGTACCTCATGAGCTGGCAGTTTACAATGGACTCCATTGTTTTGGAGAACAAGGAGGTGATGGCGATAGGCCGGTAGTTGGACGGGTCTGAGCGGTCGCCTTTTTTAGGGATCGGGTGGACGAAAGCCGTCTTCCATGATTTTGGGACTACGCCTAGGGAGTAGGAGTACCGGAAAAGACGCGTTAAAACCGGTGCCAACTCTGGAGCACACGTCCTCAGCACAATTGGGGGGATTCCACCAGGCCCACTCGACTTATGGATGTCCAGGGAGAGGAGTGCTTTGCGAACCGAGCGCTGAGTGAACTGCACTTCCGGCATGGAGCAGTCACACCGCGGGATGGTCGGCGGCGTACTCCCCCCGTCATCGAGAGTCGAGTTAGACGCATAGAAAGAGCCTAGAAGATCGGCTTTCTCCTTTGCGGTTTGGGCCAGTGAGTCGTCCTCCCTGTGCAGAGATGGAAGAGATGGCTGACAGAAATTCCCCTGGACAGCCTTGGCGAGAGACCAGAATGCACGGGCTCCAGAAGGAAGACGAACTAGTCTCTCGCCAATTCTGCCTATCTGCTCTGACTTTGCCTTGGCAATGACTCTTTTGAAGGACCTAGAGGCGGAATTATACTTCTTTTTTTAGAGCGCTGGTGTTTACATCCCTGGACGCTGACGCGTCAGCCCAGGCTCGGTAGCACTCCTGCTTATAGCAGTTACAGTACTTATTTGTTGTTATTCATGGCTTCGTAATAATTGCATGTGAAATCGCCCGACCGCACTGGGCCAATCGGTCTCAGTGGTGTCTAACGACATAAAAATTATCGGTCGGGGACAGAGAAAAACAAAAAAATTCCCGAACATACATAAAAAAAAATACCGACGAACTGCGAACCTCCACCTTTTTTTGAAAACGGTTAAAAGTAGATAGGTATTTTATCACAGTATGTGATTTGAATAAATTTTTTATTAATTTAAATTTTATTATTTTCGATATCGACTTTTAGCTGTTAAATCACATACATAACAACACTAAACAACAACATAACAGCACTAATTTTTATGATAAACATACAAAGGGAAAGAAAGGGATGGAAGCATTAGAATTGTCTAATAAAAGGACGAGACTTTTCCAAAGACATCAACGCGAGACTCAACCGAGTCGTTATTTTACCCAACCACCATTTTAAATTGAACCCTATAATGGCTCATAATCTGATTTAATCAAAAATGATTTTCGTTTTTTTTTTTACTTACCGATGAAAAGTTATTCCATCCTTTTTGTAACTAGATGTCTTGAAATGCTTCCCACACCATTTCACCGCGCATGAAGGCATTTTGATACGTTATAATTGCGTAAAAAGTTATAAAAATTTAGCGTGCACACAGGTCTAACATTTGGACAATAATAAAATAGATACTAGTACCACAGCTTTTTTTTTTTGCGCCCGAAGCAATTAAAGGGCTACCCTATACGTAGGGAGGCGGAAAATGCATTACGCATACCACGATAGCCGGTCTATCGTGGTTATGAGGGACTCACTGTCCTACCGGGGACCCTAAGTGATACCCTCTAAAAACCGCCTTTGGGGACAGGCAGCCGGCTGATTAAGCTGTATTGTGCCTTATCGTGAGCGACCCTCTTTTGGGAAAAGAGGGCGCAGGCGGCTAAGAGCCGCTGAGGGAGTGCCTACGAAGGCAAATTAATATTAGTTAATACAATAATTTAATTTAATTAGAGTTGGCCTGAGCCGCCAGGAGGCAGTTCAGGTCGTTTGTCAGTTTATTAGGCGGGTCCGAGAGAGAGAGTTTCTCGGCCTGCGGACTCGATAGCGAGAGGGGGTGTGGCTGCATAAGAAGCTGCCTCACGAATTAATTGGCTTGGGTGCGACTCTGAGGCTTTGAAGAAGTTCTCAGAGAGTTTTTTAAGAAATTGTTGAATTGTTGGGAGCTCTAGGTCACGATGAAGGCCGGCATTACGGACGTACCAAGGTGCGTTCGCAGCTCGACGACAGAAAAGGTTTTGAACTATTTGGAGTTCATTGATAATATTAGGGTTTGTGTGGGCAAAGACGGGGCCCGCGTAGGACATGACTGGTCGTATACAGACCTTATAAAGGGTACGCTTGTTTCGGAGGGACATTTTACTGTGTCGGCCCAACATACTGTTGAGCCTACTCAGATAAAACCGTGCGTGACGGGTTACTCTTTTGACGTGGGGCCTGAAAGTGAGCCCTGTATCCAGAGTGACACCTAAATATTTGGCGGTCGTATGCCAGGGGACAGGGGTCCCTAGCATACGTATTGGTGGAGTGTTTTTGAGACGGCGTCGTTTATAGTCGAAGTGAACGGCGGAGCTCTTCTCCGGGTTCATATCGATGCGCCATTTTTTGAACCAAGCTCCTAGGTCATCAACTGACTTTTGGATCTTGTTCCGTATGAAGGGCAGTGAGACACCTTTGCAGTAGATAGCAGTGTCGTCTGCGAAGAGGGAGAGCTGAACACCTTTCGACGGGATGGGAATGTCGTTGGTGAACAGGATGTACAGCAGAGGAGCAAGTACTGAGCCCTGTGGGACACCAGCCTTGATAGTTTGTTGTGAGGATAGCGTGCCTTCGTGTCTAAAACGAAAGGTACGATACTCTAGGTAAGAGGCCACGAGACGTACTAGGCGATCGGAGAGACCTATTTTGTATAGTTTGTAGATAAGGCCTGTATGCCAGACCCTATCGAAAGCTTTGGCTATGTCGAAAAAGACCACGATGGTCTTATGACGACGAGGATAGAAGCCGCTGAGGATATATTCCACAATGCGGTGAACTTGTTGGGGACATGAGTGTTGGGCTCGAAACCCGAATTGATGGGGAATGATGAGAGGGTCACCGTCTGTGGGAAAAAGATAGCGCCTCATACGTGATTGGATGACTCTTTCGAAGAGCTTGCCCATTGCCTTGAGGAGGCTAATGGGGCGATGACTGGAGGGGAGGTTAAGAGGATTGCCTGGCTTGGGAATTCCAATCACAGTTACCTCTTTCCACGTAGTGGGATAGTAGCTAAGGTTGAAGCAGGCGTTGAAGATAATAGATAAAAAGGTTAACACCTGCTCAGGAAAGTGTTTTAGGGCTTGGTTGGAGATGCCATCCGCGCCCGGAGCCTTTTTCGGCTTAAGTCCTTTGATGAGGGATGAAATCTCATCATTGGACACAGAGATATGTTCGGAGGCCGTAGGTCGTGAGTTCCGGCGGCGGACCTCATCCTCCACTGCCTGGACGTGTGAGGGGTCGACGGGTTGAGAGCTAGGAGAGCATTGTGCGGCAATGCTATCTGCAAAGCACTCAGCCTTTCGAGGTCTCGAAATTCAGAGAGGCGGAAACGGAGTTCTCGTTGAAGACGATTGGCCGCGCGCCTATATTCGGGGGTGGGATATTTTGCTGCTCTCCGGAAAGCAGCTTTTTTTGGCTTTTAATAGGTTGCTAATATGTAGGGGAAGCCCACTATTGTTAGCAACCGGGACGACCCTTTCGTTCTCCTTAAGGGAGGATTTAATAAGGGTGGAGAGTGAGTCGACCGCGGTGTCGATTTTTTCGGGACTGACTAAGTCCGACGGTAGGGAGATGGTAGAATCCTGTGAGTCCAGAGCTTTAGCTAGGGACTCCTTGAATCCTTTCCAGTTAGGGTAGGTTTTCGTGTGTGTTGGGGAGGTGGCTGATGGCCAAGAATGAGGGAGACCGGTCCTAGATCGTCTAGTGTCTCGATTGCTCTGAGGTTGAGAGAAACTCCTTGGAGTAACGCAAAATCTAGTACATCGGGGGCGTGATCGGTGTTATCGGGAAAGTGAGTAACACCGAGGGGACTGTGGACGGTAATATCAAGAGACTGCGTGATATCGAGCAGTATCTTGCCACTAGGGGACGTAGTACGGCATGTCCATTCAGTATGCTTGGAGTTAAAATCTCCAAACATAATGACTGAATTGCCTAAAGATAAAATGGCCTCAAAATCTTTTTTGAGGGGATGGGTTCCTGAAGGGATGTAACAGGCTAGGAGGATGGACTGATGTCCAGTCATAGCTAGCCTGCATACCGTGGCTTCCATGTTGGTAAGCTGCGGAGTAGAAATGGGCGAGCAATGAAGTGTCTTCTTGTAATAGATGGCCGTTCCGCCGCCTCGGCGGTCGGGTCTGTCGTTACGAAGAAGAGAGAAATTTTTAATAGAAAGGCCTTTAGCGTCCTTGGTTTTGAGATTAGTTTCCTGTAGGAGGAGGAAATCGACTTCACGATTTCGAAGAAAGAGCTTAAGCTCTGGGAGGTTATTTCGCAAGCCGCGAATATTGAATGATACAAGCGATAAACCCTTAGGTTTGATACGACCGTGTGATTTTGGTAGATTAATTTGCACTGACATTGAAGTTACGTTAATTAAGTTAACTTAACTTACAACGCTAACAGGAGATTATTCTGCAAGAACGAGGAGCCGTTCTTGGGGGGACTGCGCGCAGTTTGTGTGCTACTACCGTTATTTCCCTAATGTCTATATTCCTGATAGCGGAATAAAGTGTGTTGTAATCATCAGGTGTGGGCTCTGCCTCATGGGAGTAGGAGGTTGTCCGCGGTGGGTCCGCCTTTTTGGGGCCCCAGGGGAAGACTGGAGGCTGCATGGGCTTGGAGAAGCCCGGAGGGGGGCCAAATTATGCCCTGAGGGGGCCTAAGGGGGACCCTGAGAGGGCCGAGAGAAGCCCTGGATGGGCTGAGAAGGACCCTGACGGGGCCGTTGGTAGAGGGCCGGGAATGAGCGGTCATTGACCGTCGGTGGAGCTTGCCTACTGGGGCGAGGTTGAGGCGCGCGGGGGCAGCCCTTGTAGTTAGCCGGGTGGCCTGTCTGTTTGCACAGGACACATGCGGGCAGGGACTCGGCGTCTTTTGGCCGAGGGCACTCTTTAGTGTTGTGGGGTTCGAGGCACTTAACGCACCTGGGTGGGGTGGCGCAGTTGGCCGCCGCATGACCATATAGTTGGCAGCGGTGGTACTGCGCCGATAATCCGGGCCTTTGTGGGGGCTCAACCTTCACTCTCGACAGGCCACACACTGTGCGTACCTGCCGGAAGATGGCTTTTGCCTCCGGCACGTTGAATAGTATGACAAGGGCAAGGTTGAATCTCTTGCCCGTTCTATTGTGCATTTTGTGCACGGCTTCCACGGGGGAAGCCTTGGGACTTAAGGTCCTCAAGTATCTCCTTGTTGGAGAATTCGAAAGGGACGCCTCGGATGACGGCCCTGACTTTACGCTCTTCCGGGAGAGCGTATGTGTGATATGAGACTCTTTAGGCTGTGAATAGCCTGGTGAGTTGACGGAAATTCTCGATCGAGCTGGGGATGATTTTGATAGCCTCCCCGAGGTTGACGGCGTGGTCGTATTTTATTCCTGTGTCGTAGCAGGTTTTGGACAATTGGGTGAATTTTGCCTTGTCTCTTAGGAAGACAGGGGGGCGGGACTTGCTTCTTAGCAAGGACTGGAGCACATCGAGAGGATGGTTTTGTTGGAGTTGGGATGTCTAGTGACATGAGTGGGACGGCAGCAGCGGCGGGGGCTGCGGAGTTTGTAGGAGCGGCAGGGGCCGCTAAGGTAGGGGGTACGTTTTAACGCGGCGCGCTTACCGTTGCGCTTGGAGTTGACGGTGGTAAATGTTGACTCCCCGGTTCCGTCGGAGTCATAGGACTCCGATGAACCGGAGCCTGAAGTGGTGGCGGGCCTCTTCCGGGAGGCCGGCGCCGAGGACTCGGAGCATGCGTACTCCATTTCTAAGGGGGCAGACTCAAGGGCGGTAAAGGAGTTCCTCGTTTCGAGGTATGTCGCGATTACTGGCGGCGGATGGTGTGCCTGAGGGGCAGGGAGGGAAGCCTGGGCGGCGATGGTGGCGATGGCGGCAAGGACCGTCTGATTGCCGTTTAAACCATATTGGTTTATGAGGGCGGCTAGGGACTCAGTGAAGCTGGATGTGGCCATTTTGGGGCAGTAAGCTAAGCTCGGTAATGATAAGGACGGGTCCCTGTTCTCGGTAGAACAGGGAATTGAACGCGAGACGTACTACGAGACAATATACACGTAATAATAATACAAGAATAAAAAGAAAAAGAAAGAGACAATACAAAAAAAAAATGAAAATGAAAATGAAATGAAAAATGAAAATGAAAAGCGGAGGTCAGTCAAACCTCCCTGCCCGAAGACAGGGGGGCAAGAACTGTAGCGTGAAGTGACTCACCAGCCTCGACGCTGCCAAGCGTGAGCAGGACAGCGGAGGCGCGGGAGCCGGATAGCGCTACCGTACTGGTACGAGAGCGCGGACCACCTGGAGGCAACCGTCCGAGAACGATGCCACCGGCGGAGTGAGCACTGCGTCGGCGCTGTACAGCGCGAGTGGGACAGCGGAGGCGTGAGAGCGGGAGAGCACTACCGTACGAGGACGAAAGCGCGGACTGCCTGGATGCGACCGCTCGGAAGCGATGCCACAGGCGTAATGTGGTACCACAGCCTATACATAGGCGACAAAATACTAATAGTTTTCGAGCGTCGGCGCATTGTATGCGCAGTAAAGTGGTTATATTGTCTTTGTGTGGAGGTAACGAAAACAAAAACATCTGACCTAACGGTTACGGCAGATATCTATTATCAGCAACTGCAAACCATGAAGGATGAACTAGCTGCTAAACAACCCAGATTTGTCAATCGCTCTAGGCCACTGCTGCTTCACGACAACGCAAAACCACACACGGCACAACAAACAACCACTAAGTTAGATAAACTACGGTTGGAATGTCTGCAACATCCACCGTACTCCCCGGTCATTGCTTCAAGAGATTACCATTTTTTCCGGAATTTGGACAACTCTTACAAGGAAAAAAGTTCAATCAAGTCCAAACCGCCTTCAAAGAGTTTATTGATTCTTGCCCTCAGGGTTCTTTTTTTAGTAAAGGGATCAATAAACTACTTATGAGATTGTAAAAGTGCATAGATAACAACGAACGAATTTTACAAAAAAAAAATACTTTATATTCCTTCCGTACAAACCGCCAATTTCATAATATGTAAGGACCTACTATTATTCATTAAATGCACTTATCATTTTATTTGTTTAGGAAAAAACTTTACAGGAAATAAATTAAAAATATAGTTGTGTAAGAAAATATTACAAATCAGTCCTTTTCTATGACATTTACCTTAAATTAAATTTCAATTAGCTTCGATTATAGCTACTTATGATCCCCACATACGGTTAGTTAAAATGATAAGTTGAACTGACGTACATCCAAAAACTGACCGTGAGTGTGGAATCTTAAGTTGAAATTTTCAACTGACGACAACCCACGGATTTTTTCTGGCGTACTGTCAATTGAAACTGCCTAGTCGAACTGACATAAATCCAAAAATTGATCGTGAGTGTGAAATCTTAAGTTGAAATTTTTAACTGATGGCACTTGATGGAGTTTTCTAGAAGCTTCCAGAAGCGCACCGTAATCCGCTGGCTTTAATTCGTTTTAATTAATGGTAGACGTGGGAGTTATATCACATCACTAGATACAGTAACTGGCTATGCGGTATGTAACCGAATCACTAGTTTCGAGTCATATTACAAGCAGTGATTTTTGTAAATGCGTGATTACTGTTAACCGTGATTATTGCGAGAGTCGACTCCGTCCTTTAGTTAATCGATGTATTTTAGGACGTATTTAAGAAACCATTTGTGTAAGGAAAATTTAGACTTCTTCTATCGCCTTTAAAAATCAGATTATCATGCACTTAGTAAACAAATTTCAGTTGAAAAGGTTTTTTAATTTTGTTTAATGCAAATAAACATTTAAACTTTATGTTTGTAGTTTTACTCTTATCTTGGCTTCTTAAATATATGTCAAATACTCTAACAGTACTTCACAAAGGCTACTTGTTTCCTCTGCTGTGAAATATATTGATGAGGGTATCCCATCTAAGGCTACAACCGTTGTCACGGAGAATTCGACTAATATCAGGTAAGAAAATATATGAATAACTAATGATTAAAACATAACCAGTTTTATAGGGGTGTCAAACTAACGATCAAAAAGTATTTTTTTTTTGGTCTAGTATCTCCGTCACAAATTCTTCCTCCAATGTTACAACATTGGCCTCGCATCGGTCATGGAGTGTGTAGACAAAACAAACAAAACATTTCAATCCCACTTTCGGTAATTTAAAATCGCCATAGATTTACGTAGATATTTCTTAATTAGTTAATAAAATATGAAAATAAACAAAACAATTTATGAAACGAAAAATATCTTTTATTTTTCTGAAAATATATGCTGTTGTCCCTGCCGCTTTCACAGCTTATGAGCTAGGTACGATGCGCGGTCTTATCACAAAAACCCGAAGGTTTTGTTAGACGAGATCATGGAAAATGCCATAAAAACTTGTGGATTCTGATAAATTGCTATACAACCATCAAGTTCACGTCGAGAGTAAAATACACATATCGGCGACAGGCAGCAAGGTCAAATGTATCAAGCGTCACAATTAAGGCATTCTATCTAGGCAAACCACAACGATTAAAAAGATAAAGAATCTAACATGTGCTAATTACGCTAGTAATATATATATCAATGGTGCTAATATAGTAAATAACATCTAAAATAGTACGTGTAATAGTTTTTATACGACGAAATTGATAATGATAACAGCAAGGAAATAATAAACAATTTCATTTATTTTTAATTCTTAACATGATAGAGAAAAATTTTTGACTTATTTATTACTGTAAAAGATATCGTTTATATATTTAGTTAGAGGCTAGATAACTGATATCCTTAAAAAAGTCAAACCATTTTTTTATCTATAATAAAGAACTTTCCATTCGATGAAACATATTCATTGAATCGGCTACTTATTATTCGTGTGTTTTTAAATCACACAAAGGTTTTATGGAAGTCGTGAACATGATCTGAGCTGAGTGCATCGTATTTTATCGATAGTAAAGCGCTACCTCTACACTTTCCTTTCAAGTTGTGCAATATCCTGTCAATGCGTGTAGATCTATACCAATACTCGCCTAAATATGTGAATATCTACACGATTAAATCTTTAAAGAAGTATTAACATAACAGTTATTTTACTGAAAGTGGGCTTAGACTATTCAAACGAAAGGACTATTCTCATTTTATGTAGACTTTTGGAACGCGAGAGTTTATAAGAAATAAGTGAATTTCTTTTTTAATTTTATTTCTCTACTTCTTATACTCACATTTCATTTTTTAACTATTGGATATCAATATTTGTCAAATTTATTTGTTTTTTCGACCAGAAAGAAGTCAGGGTTCAAGTATATCTTGTAATGGAACCTTTAAATGTGAGATCCTTTAAACGTTCCAATGCCGGATATCTCTTGGTCTAATTTGGAAAAGAGAAAGTTCTACTTATATTAATTCATTATATATATATCATCGCCGCTCTTCGTATGTTCACCACTTAATATAATTACCGTACCGACGATTCTACGATTCTCTTGGACAAGGGAGGGCAGGATATACGAGCGCCTGCACCAGGGAGCGGAGTCCCCGCGTCAGCGTATTCGTACGGAGAGAGATTTGAGCCAAGTTTTTGGGGCTGATGCTGTTAGTGGATCTCTCATCAAAAGTGATTTACTACATCTGTATTTTTTATTATTTATATGGTATTACTTTAATATGGTATTACTTTAATATATATTTGTTGCATAAATCTGTTACTATTTGTTAAACAATATAATTTATGTAGTACCCAATTGCTTCTAGTTTGCTGTATCTTCTACTGGTTGTTTTTAGTAGGCTTAAAATTTTAGTCATTGTATTTTCATCAGTTTTCTACAATAATCTTAAAGATTTAAAATCATCAAATATAAATGTAAGGCAATGGTCCCGCATTATAAACATATACTTTGTTAAATTCCTTGTATAAAAGCTATGATGAAATTCATGATATATTTTCTACTTCCTTTTATCATAACTATGTATTAATATATGTGTTTTATTTGTTAGATTCTACGGGTATTGTGTGGGCGCTATTTCAATGACAACAATTAACAGAAATAAAAAAAAATGCAGCGCAATAAGATATGTCCATCTCAAAACATTTTCATAACATTTATCCCGCGTCCTCATTTGGTGGTCGGTGTTCTTGTAACAATAATGTATCACGTTTTTTACGTTACAATAAAACCACAATCAAAGCTATCTAAGTTAAGTCTTTGTAATGCGGGATCACTCAATACAGGACATGATGATTTTCTTATTGCTATGGACTGTTATAGTCCAGATATAGTTGCGATTAATGAATCATGGATTCAAAGTGGGCAAGAGGCACGTACGCCGGCCGTGCTAGTTTTGGTTATCGAGTCGTGTTAATGATTATCTTGTTATATAATAGGTCCTTACATATGAAATTGGCGTTTTGTACGAGAGGATAGGATATACGTATAAGCCAATTTTTTTGTAAAATATATTTAATTAATCAAAGTATGCATTGTTGTTATCTATGCACTTTTTCCATCTCATAGGTAGTTCATTAATCCCTTTACTAAAAAAAAACCACGGGGGCGAGAATCAATAAACTCTTTGAAGGCCGTTTGGACTGCCGCATCGGAGTTGAATTTTTTTTCCATGTAAGAAGTTGTCCAAATTCCGGAAAAAATGGTAATCTATTGGAACAAGGTGCAGGAGTACAGTGGATGTCGCAGATATTCTAATTGTAGTTTATCTAACTTAGTGGTTGTTTGTTGTGCAGTGTGTGGTCTTGCGTTGTCGTGAAGCAGCAGTGACCTAGAACGATTGACCAATCTCGGTTGTTTATCTGCTATTTCCTTATTCATGGTTTGCAGATGATAATAGATATCAGCCGTAATCGTTTGGTCAAATTTTAGAAAGCTGTAGTGAACGACACCGCCGCTAGTCCATCAAACACTCACAATTAACTTTTTCTGAGTCAATTTTCAATTTTGAGATTTAAAATCCTTTCATTTTTGTGTCGGTTGAGCAAAGTAACATAGCAGTCGATGCGTATTTGCAAGTTCGATTCACTCAATTCATGAGGTACTCATCGTTCAAGTTTTTTTACTTTCCCGATTTGTTTCAAGTGATTGATACAGTTTTATCACTAACCCCGAAGCCTGCGGCTATCTCTGAAGTGCTTTGTGATGGATCTACTTCCACAATAGCTTTGATTCTTCATTTTCCACTTTGGTCTCCGGCCTTCCACGGGGTTGGTTCTGAAGGTCGAAATTTCCAGAACGAAAATGTTGAAACCAAAATCGTACCGTGCTTTCTTTTTCGACACCAGCGCCGTACACATCATTAACCCTTCGAACTGTTTCTGCAGCACTGGTGCCACGGTAGAACTTGTACTCGTTAATATTCCGATATTTTATATTTTACATTGGGCGGTAATAAGCGACGCCAAAGAAAAAAATAATGAGGAAAAAACAAATGAAATGAATTTATAAATTTGAATTTGGAATTCTTAACCAAAGAGGAGATATTTCAGATCAAAGTGGTCAGTACAACAAAACGTTAATTTCGTATGTAAGGACCCAATATTTATTGACGTTATAACTGACTCCATTAATTATTTTTCAAAGTATTATTTTATTGTATTGTTAGGAGATTTTAACATTAAGATGCTTGTGGGAAGTAATAGTAGTACTGTCAAACTTATTCAATTCCTTGATTACATGAACGTCCGTCAAGTTGTCAGTGAGCCGACATTACACGTAGTATACTGAGACTCTGATAGATCTTGTTTGTACTAATGCATCAGTTCGTGATGTCACTGTTAACAATACAATGGGTTCCATTGGACACGCAATGGTTAATGTTACATTATCGTTAAAAAAGGTTAAAATACCAACTAGAAGTATCAGTTTCAGGCCAATTAGTAAAATAAATTTAAATGATTTAATATTGATTTTATGATCAATTGGGATGATATAATTGAGTGAACTTCAGTGGATATGACGGTGGAAAAATTTAATTCATTGATTATCTCTCTCTCTCTCTTTGATAAACATGAAGCAGTGAAAACAATAATTTTGAAAACCAATTACTCATTGCCGTGGGTAATGGATGTCTATAAAATGATGATCGATGAGCATAATATAGCTCACGATGTCTATATAAAATACCGATTATACGAACATAGAAAATATTACAAAAAGCTAAAAAACCAGTTTAACAAGTATTTCGGGAGAAAAGCAGGCCTATACTATACTATATACTATATTATACTATACTTCAACAGTTTAGTTAATTCTCAAGCTAAAATAGAAAAACATTTCGGAAAAATTTCATGAAGGAAAAAATCTCGAAAGACAAATCCTTGCCTCCCTATTTCAATGACTCAAACAAAATTAATGATCATTTCTTGAATATTCTGGGAGACAATGTAGTTTTTAAACCAGATATAATATTTTTGAACATAATGAACACAATACAGAGGTATTTAAATTAGCTCCCATAGGAAAAACAGATATTTCTGAATATATAATGTTTTTAAAATCGAATGCTGGTGGAGACGGTGGAATTAGCAGAGATATTATCTCTCTCTCTCTTCCTTGTACTTTGGATACAATCACGGCTATAATTAATAAGTGAATTATGATGGGTATAGTTCCTGATAAGTGGAAGGCACTAGCGACCCCATTAACCAAAAATGAAAAGCTGTTCGAATTAAAAGATCTTAAGCCCATCAGCATTTTGCCATTTGCGAAAGTACTGGAGATTTTATTTGCGAACAGTTGACAAAATTTCTTGAAGCGACCATCATTGTGCCACATTTATATCTGAGCTCCGCAAAGGACGTGGCATGTTGACTGCTTTACTCGATATCACAGACAATATATTTGCTGCACTAGATTATGTACACAGTACGATTCTAACGCTATTATAATATTCCCCCACTTTAGAATGCCTAAATATTAACCTACTGCTTGTTATATTGTCATATTATGGTTTTGACAAAAATTGGGTCAATTAATTCAGTAGTTATTTGACTAACCGGTATCAATCATTAAAAGTGATGGGTCTAAAGTACGTTCTCACCCAAGGCTTATTAATCGTGGTATTCCTCAGGGTTCAATACTTGATCCACTTCTTTTTATAATTTACTGTGCTGGTATTGTCGAAGTTATAAACTATTCTATCATCTCCGACACAACAGATAAGTTACCACAAGCTGTGTGTGTTTAATAAGGATTCCGATAGAATTGCTGACCGGTCAATGGGAAATGCTCTTGTTTTAAACCCTTCTTAGTCAAAATATATGGTCATGGGCACAAAGATGTAAATAAATAGAATTTGTGATTACCTAGACATTAAGATTCATGATAAACATATAATGCGCGAGGGTGAAGCCAAAAACATTGGCATAACCTTCGACAGTAATCTTAGATTTGAAAATCATTTTTTTTCATAAGATAAGGTGACAAACGAGCACACTGTCCACCTGATGGTGAGTGATTGCTGTGGCCCATAGACATCTATATCTATTCTCGATTACAAATCAAAATGCATATGTGTTGTCACCCGTGAGTACTAAGTTGAAATGCCTCATTTCCAGTAAAAAGGGTCTCCGGTGCTCTACACTCACCATACGAAACACAGCAGCATTAAGTTAGTGAGTAGTAGTGAGTGTGCGTGTGCGTGTGCGTGTACATGTGCGTGTGCGTGTGCGTGTGCGTGTGCGTGTGCGTGTACGTGTACGTGTGCGTGTGCATGTGCGTGTGTGTGCGTTGGCGTGTGCGTGTCCGTGTGAGTGTGCGTGTGCGTATGCATGTGCGTGTGCGTATGCGTGTGCGTATGTGTGTGCGTGTGCGTGTGCGTGAGCGTGTGCGTGTGCGTGCGTTGCGTGTGCGTGTGCGTGAGCGTATGCGTGCGCGTGTGAGTGTGTATGTGTGTGTGTGTGTGTGTGTGTGTGTGTGTGTGTGTGTGTGTGTGTGTATGTGTGTCCTCAAAAAATTACGTCGAATGCCGTTTAGAAAATAAAAATCGGTTCATGAGATATCGAAGGAGAAAAAATTTGATAAAAACGTTTTTTTTTTAACCTAACTTCAAGATTTCGCAACATAATTTGGTGAAATTTAAAGCGCTTTGCATTTCAAATTAGCAGAAAGTTTCAAGGATGGTCTGCAAGGTCAACCAATTTTTTCTTTTACTAACTTATGATGGTTGCCTTAGCCATTTCGGTACTAACCTTAATTTGTATGCAGTCTTACACACTTACACAACCTTTCAGTAGTTTTTACTAAATTGAACCTAAGTTTTTACTGATTGAAGTAAGTCGTAGGGCTAGTCAAAGGACACATCACTCACGCATATAATACGCAATAATATTAACGTGTAATTTTTTTTTCCTTCTTTCTGATTATACTATTGTGCTAATTTTTTCCTCGCCATTTCGAGAGTAATGGCTGAAAATCAGTGTTTGCTCTCTAAGCAATATTAATTGCTGAGATAGGACCCATTTATTAAACTGCAACATAATGTACATTTAGATCTTAAGCTTATGTAACTTTTTTTAATAATACTTTACTTTGTCACTGAATTTACGTGTGTGATTGGAGAAAAAATAAACGCTTTTATCTATCTATCTATCTTATCATAGCATTTGTTAAATTTTGTCTATTATGTGTAATTCACTGATACTTTGATGGCGGTTAAAAAGATATTCAATCTCTAATTTTTAACAATAAATTGGTCGATTAGATCGGGGAAGGACCATGCTCTCACAGAGTATCAGCGTAAAATATCAGCTTAATGCTGCTGTGTTTCTTATGGTGAGTGTAGAGAGCTGGAGAGCTTTTAACTTGAAATGAGTCATTCCATCTTAGTCCTCAGGGGTGCAACGTATCTGTATTTTGAGTCTTTTTTGGGGATAAACATAGATGTCTTTGGGCCACAACTCCACTTGCCATCAAGTGGATTGTGGGCTCGTTCGTCACCCATACTCTTTAAAAAAGCTCTCGAAACACAGCAGCGTGATGCTTAATCACACAAGTATTATGAGCAAGTGTAGTCATTTTTCTCGTCGTACGGGCCATGCTTACTACGGTCATATTTTGATTTTAATGAACTTTAGTTTTCAAGGAATTCACTTTACTAATGCCATCTCAACCATTAAGGCCAAATACGAAGAGAACTGGCGAAAATTAATGTATTTCTCTTGACTGGAACTTTCACTTCAAGTAATTCTAAGCTTTAAAACATTTTTGTAGGTTTGTTCGGGTCCTTCACAAGGTCACCGTCATTTTAAAATTTTAAAATAAATGAATATACCAACAAATAAAAAAAATTTAAAAAAATGATATATAAAATTATTGTTCTTCCAAAACTCTGAATTTTAATTTAGGAATATTTCTTTTACGTAAAAAAGTGATTCCGAAGGTACGTGCTATCTTTATTTTCGATACAAAATATTATTTATTAACATAATTCGTTTTAATTAAAAACAAAAGTTTGCCGTAATAAATTACCAGGCGCTTCGATGTGTGACGTAAGGTAACAACAGTCGATGTATCTGTAGCTAAAATCGTTAATTTAGTGTTTTATACGCGTTTAAGTGTCTATAAATGTTAATATGGGTAGGAAAAGAAATAAATGTTACCTAAGTGGTAAAACAAAGAGAGTTTATCGCATGAACGCTGCTCGAATGTTGTATTTTGAGGTTAATAATTATTTTTGTAAGGTAATTTTTTGTTTGAGGCTGCCTAATAGGTTGCATTTTTACTCATTTACATTGGACAAACTGATCATTTATACTTTTCTAGTTTCAAGTGAGAAACACCAAAAATGTAAAATATCAAGACCCAGTCGGAAAAGAATGTACAGAGTAGTGCAAGCACAGAGACCGCAAATAATGTCAGTCAATGTATTGTCCGAAAGCACGGGATAAGTACATAATTAAGAAAAACCGAAATACTTCGGATGTGAAGTGAATGACCAGTCGGAGTAGTCTTGTGAGAATTTACATACACAGTACCTATCCCCATATGGGGCAATCACCGACTTTTAAGTTTTTTTTTCTTTATTATTTATGCAATTTGCATTATGGCATCTTGTAAGACTCATAAGAACAAACATTTTCAGTTATATGAGGTTCTTTACGTACGATGCACCAATAAAGAAAAAAAATCGTTATCAATTCAATAACTTTTCGAACAATATTTTATAACGAATAAAGTACAGAATTTATAATCTATAGGAACTAATATTATAAATAAGAAAAATTTATTTAAGAAGTCTTGCTCTCTGTGTTGTTCATTACTCTACATATGAGCTAGTTCGTCAAATATAATCAAAGCCCGTACGACTTTGATTATAGGTATTATACATGTCTATATAAACAAAGCGTAGGTACTGTCGGCGCGTGGTTCGCTGCGAAACGAGCAAGGTCATTCGCGTCGTATTCGGCCTTAACTCTAATATTCCGCAGATACGAAGTTTAAAGTGTTAGATTTAGAAGAAGAATAACAGTTAATCATGTGATGGCTGTAAATCCTATCGTACATTTGTGTCGTAAAAATCAACAATGGACATGACAGAACATCACGTAGTTTCCGGTCACGAAATCATAAAAATAGCTAGACTTAAGGCCGTATTGTCACTTTTAGTACGGTATGTAGATATAATAAAAACATTAAAGCGAGGTATAGAGTACGCAGATACGATAATATTTTATCTGCGTATAAAAAATGAATTATCTGAAAGTATCACACACAATGCAAATATGATAATATACAAAATGATACATTAACTCGATCCTTTTAATCTTACTAGACGTGTTTTTTGGAGTGGATTGTTTATACAGAGTGTTATGTACAACTAGTTGGCGTATAATGCTTCCAATTTTGGTAGACAACGCGTCAGAATAAGATTTAAATTTTGATTTTGACGCACGTGTTGCATTATTAGCATTTACTAAAAGGCGAAGGATTTGCACAGAACTTCATATATAGCTTAAAAAAACCGAGGCGAATTTAATCACATTTTTGCAGCGACCACCTGCATTTATCTGCGGGTAAAATCTTATGTCATATCTGTATTTGCATGTTCTCCGATGTTATCTGCAGATACTACATTTACATTTGTGCGAACATATATTATTGTCACTATCTTTTGACATCTATCGGTGCTTACAAATACTTAACGATAAATTATAAATTATTTGCGCTATGCACTGACCTCTATATATATGTACGCTGGACTGGCTATGCCATACAAAATATCTGTACCAATTTGAAGCACCACTAACAGTCGTCTTGGGAACTAAAATTGACATAATATGCCAAACTCTGTTATTAATAAATCTGTATTTTGAACGTTTAAACTAAAAAAAGCTCAGGACCGTGTTTTGTGGCATTCCTTGGGGGAGGCGTATGTGTATGTGACTTGTGAAGAGCTTTAAAGATGATGAATGATAATGGCATTTTATTAATTTAATACATAAATAGAATGGCCGTTACGGGTAGAGTCCATCAATCCATAGAGTCCATTCTATTTATTTAGGTATAGAGAAGCCGTGTACTCGCTGAACAGAACGCGAGTAAACGGTTCGACCACCAATCGTGCTGATTACCACGTGCTCGGCGGTGAAGGAAAACGGAAACCTGCATGAGGAATAAAATATTTCGAAGACATGTGAAGTTCGTCACACGCATTTGGGCAGCGCGGCGGACACTCTTGCCCTCTCAGAAATAGGGGAGCCTGAGCCCAGCAGTGGGACGGGCACTTTTAGGGTATAGAATTTTTATCGATATATTTTGTCACACTGTCTTATCCCTATTATTAGTTCCGTGGAGGTGCACTTCTGTTGTCAGCGCCCAAAATGGCGCAAATCAAATTGCCTCATCATGTCATGGTGAAAAAACAGTCCAGCGTACTTATATATTTAGTGGTCAGTGGTGCTGTGCGTGTTAGTTCATTGAATTTCATATTGAAATATATGCCCTCAGATACAGATATCTTATCGTATCTGCGTAGTGTGTGCCACGCTTAAATCAGTTTCCGCAATTACTGAGCTAAAATTATTAAAATGGGGAGAATTTTAGAACAACGTGCGTCTAACCACCTATGAGCGTATGTCTTGGCTACACTGGTGGACACGAGCGCTTGAACTGTTCAAAGATGTAATTAATAAACCTTTCCAATTGATATAACTTACAGGGTATTATTATTGAATTTCTATAAGGTACGCGTTTAGAAAAAAAATTGTAATGTTTAGTATTATTTTTATCGAGTCAATTATCATGATTTACATTTATGTCTGTGAGAATATCCACTAACCCATTTCATCCGCGGTGTTGTAAGAGGCGACAGAGGGAAACATATCGGAAGATTGGCAGCAGTGTCATCATAAGAAAGACTGAAAATAAAATATATTCAGCAGTGATTTTAAACGACTGTATCGGTAACTGTATTATGATTCGTTTTTGTCTTTATATAACATTCATAAGGACAAAAGCAAACTTTTATGCTAAAAAAATTATTCTGTAATATGAAAGTAGATTTACAGAGGTAAAAAAGGTTATAAATGCACTACAATATCTTAAAATATTATTGAATTAACTGTAATGACTTGTGGCGTCTAAAGTTTCAATGACCCTCATAATTATTTCTTTTAAATGACTATGTGCGTCTTCATTTAATTTGAGTGGTCATCAATATAAACCTTGCGTAAAAATGTGGTAAAGTAAACACTGCAAAGGCTTTCTCTCAGTTGTTATCTCTATGTGTATTAGTGGACATCACGTACAATTGATATACTTTTATTAATTGTTCCTCTCAAAAACATACACGAAGTCTGTATTCCCGTCGAGTGCGTGAAACAGCAATTAAAATAGCGATGAACAAAGTAAAGTGGTTCGGGCGGGCATCAAACTTTGTACGAAAACCATGAATTTAAGTTTAAGTGGTCAGTCTCTTACCTAACAAATACGAAAGTTTATCCAGTTTGTTAACTTAGTATAAAAGCAACTATTCTAAAGTAAAATATTCTCGAGCTAAATGGTGATGAAACTGGAAAAGAAAACCTCATGTAGTTCGTTAAGTCTCTTTGTATCCTTTTGTAATAGAGAAATCAATAAAACATAAATAAATATATTTTTATGATTTCTTAAATTTAAGTGAACAATACACATTGAATAAAACTATATTTACGGATTATATCGGGTTTAATAAAATATTTTAACTTCTTTTCAGTTCCAGATGTTTCGGGTATTTTACAGCATCCATCGTCACTGGGGGACTGAGATGTTTGACGTTCCAATGTCATAGTTAGTCCGGCTATCTTCAGTTTTAAATAATAATTTTTGTTTTAAGTTTGAATAATAATTTTTGGTCCGATCTATGCAGAACGAGCTTACAGTATCTTAAAGTCTTGCAGTGATATGCTTGGGTTTGGGTTTATTTTTATTAATTATAGGATCCCAAGCAGATGGCAGCACCGATATTTTTACCAAGGACATCCTATTGAAATTAGGATGTCCTTGGTAAAAGTCAAATCTGATGTAATGGTGAGGACGATCTTGAACGTGTGACACTGAAGTGACTGAGGACTGACTTCACTCAGTCACTGTGATGTAAGCGCGGGAAGTGAAGCTTCTTGTCTTGCAATACTTGCTTGAAGCTCGGTGGCCATCTGCTTAGGATCCTATAATTAATAAATATAAACCCATATCCAAGCATACCACTGCAAGACTTCAAGATATGGTAAGCTCCTCCTGCGTAGATCGGACCAATAATTAATATTCAAAAACTGAATGTAGCTGAGCCATGACATTAGTAGGTCAAACATCTCAGTCATCCCCCGTGACGATGGGTGCTGTAAAGCACCCAAAACGTCTGAAACTCAAAAAAAAGTTAAAATAAGTTATTAGTCGCCATAAAACCTGTAAATATAGATTTATTTAATAAATATATTTAATTTTTATTCATTATTGTAACACTTTACAACTATGGTAACAACGAGCAGGCTTATTGTATGTCGACATTTTCTACCTGTAGCGTGGTGAGCTATGGTGGCAGGTGGCAGGTTGTTTTAAGATCTTTGAAAAATATTAATGTACCTATGTATTTCAATTCAAACTATATAAATAAATAAAAAATTACGTAGGTGTACATACCTATAATAGACCTATTATTAAACAAATGTTAATTTTAGTAATGATGAATAATAAAAAATCGGTCTAGTATATATATATATATATATATATATATATATATATATATATATATATATATATATATATATATATATATATATATATAAAAAAAATATATAAAATGAATTTTTTTTTCAATGAAAGCAAATATTTTCATCGAAGATGTGACAACGTCTTCAGACGGTGGAGTTTCCATTTGTCACCCTTGCCGATTCGGGTGCCTTCTTGACACACGCCCCCGCTAAGCTCAGTGAAATTTTCGCTATTATTAGACCGTTCAGATCGGATGTAAGTATTATTAAGCAGACTTTTATATTACTTTTTTGGCTTAAGAACGTAATAAAATAATATTGATCTGATAGTTGATTTTGATCTTTACAATTATGTCAAACCGCAAATGTACACAAGTATAGACTCACTTATGATAACCTACCGGTGTACGTTAAGTTAATTCGGGTAGCGGACTGGACTGCGTACAAGAGTCACCGAATCAGATTTCACATGATGTTTAATGTAGTAGTTAGAGGAAGTATTATAATTTACTTGCATAAAGATATGACATTTATACATTCATTTCAATCTACCAAAAGTCCACCGTTAAAATTACGCCTTCTCCATAGAGGGAATATTTCCCATCCCAGTAGTTATGTTGGCAACATTTGTTTATTTTGATTTGTTATCAGGAAGGTAATGCTGCCGCTACTCTTTTCTATTTCTTTCTGTCACCCCCTACGACTCAACGGGATGATATTGGGTAATGGATTATCTTACGCCACCACTACACGAGAGTGATATTAAAAATATAAACGAAAATATTAAGAATATATGAAAAAGAAAATATATACAAAAGTACCGACACTTACAAAAGAAATAACAAAGCGTATAAGTTTTATTATTTTCTACGTGAGGTGGAGGCGCAGGAAGCTTTCCTGTAAAGCAGTACTCGGGTCTTTCTCATGCCACCTTCCCGTGCCAAAGAACAATGGCGCTAATTTAGTTTTTTTACCAGCTAAAAATATAACAGGATAAATATGATGCAAATGTAACATAAATATTAAATATTCTTTATATACATATAAAATTCTAGTGTGCGTGTTTTCGTAATTTTTCTGGCATCACGACGGATCAACTACTCGGGATGTAAACACCAGTGATCTTAAAAAGAAACATAATTCCGCCTTCAGATCCTTCAAAATAGTCATTCCCAAGGCAAAGTCTGAGCACATCGACAGAATTGGCGAGAAGCTATTTCACATTCCTTCGAGAATCCGTGCATTCTAGTCACGTAGTCGCCAATGCTATCAAAGGGAGCTTTTGTCAGTCATCTCTTCCATCGCTGCACATATAGGACGACTCACTGTCTCTTGTAGCAAAGGAGAAACCCGATATGTTACACTCTTTCTTTGCGTCCAACTGGACTCTCGGTAACAAGGGAACACATCGCCAACTATCCCACAATTGGATGCTCCATGCTAGATGTGTGGTTTACAAAGCACTTGGTTTGCAAGTTACAAAGAACTCCTCTTCCTGGATGTCAGCAAGTTGAGTGGGCCTGATAGAGTCCATCAGGACTGCATTCTGCAAGCTGTCGTCGTGTTTGGCACTAAAAGGTCGTTCTATTGGGATAGGATGCGGTTTTTTTTGCATCCTATCCTTAGGAGCGGGTTTGCTTTTCTCCGGGCGACTTTTACTCTATCAAGAGTAGGACCACAATGTGAGGGCTATTGTGGTAAAGATGTGTGCTCCGGAGTTGACACCGGTTTTATCGCGTCTTTTCCGGTACTACTACTTCCAAGGCGTAGTCCCGAATTCATGGGAGACAACTTTGGTCCACCTCATTCCTGAAAATGGCTATGGCTTAGAGCCGTCCAACTACAAGCCGATCGCCATCGTCTCGTTGTTAGCCAAATTAATGTAGTTAATTATAAACAGCCAGCTCATGTGGTACATTGAGGATTACCAGCTGATTAGTGACTGGCAATACCGTTTACATAATGGACGACCAACCGATGATCTTCTGGTCTACCTGATTCATAAATAGTTGGAGGCAGTACAGTTTAAGCGGGAGGCATTGGCCATTAATTTGGGCATAGTGAAGGCCTTAGGTCGGGTCTATCACAAAACGCTTCTCTCAAAGCTCCTTTTCTATGGGGTTCCCAGGAAATCGTGCAATTGGATCACCAGTTTCTTTGCTGATCTGAGTATTAAGGACGTAGTAAACGGTGCATGCTCTAATTACAAGCCTATTAAATCTGGTGTTCCACAAGGTTGCGTGCTATCACCAACGCTGTCTCTTCTGCTTATAAATGATATGTTGCAAACTGGCGACATTTATTGCTATGCAGACTCTGAACTGGTGATGCCTTATATGCCAGACGTGCCAATATTTCTCGAGAAAACGTCACTAAGTACCGGGACAAACTTATGTCTAAAGTCGAGTTTTTGCTGAACAAAGTCTCGGATTAGGGGCGACTAAATATAGTCCAGTTCAATCTCCAGAAGACACAAGTTTGTGCGTTTACCGCTGAAAGGAACCCCTTCGTGGTCAATTGGCAGGGAAGGCCTAATTGGCTTCTAAAAAGCTTGGCATGCTCAGCAGAGCGAGACAATATTTTATATTCTAAGTCATTCAGAATTTCTAAGTCATTTAAATCATTTAATTTTAATGAGGAAAATAATCGTTTTACTCGGTCTGAATTATTCTCATTTTTCTCAAAACTACAAATATTATAATCGTTAAATGAATTGCAGGATTTATTCCCGACAATGTTATTGATTTTTCGGTAACATTTAATATTTTTATTGGTTTTTTTCCCCTAATTGGTGTCGCTATCGAGCTAGTTAAATAAACGCCATCTTGAAATTCTTGTAAACAAATAATGCAATCGGTTTGAAAATCAGTTGAATATAATGTATGGATTCACTTCTTGGGGGATTTCCAATACGTTAATATTATAATAATTAGAAAAAGGCAAGAAACAAGTGTGGCCTGACACTAACTTCAAAGATAAAATATTTTTCTCGAAATCTAAACATGCTCCAAATCTATTCAAAAAAGTCTCTACCTAGAATTCCATGCGACGAAATTGGTAACGAATTAAAAACAAAGAACTTGTGATTAATAATAGATCCATGAATCATTAATGGAACATAAACATATCCGATTGTTTGCACCTCGCCACCTAGACCGTTTATAATTACATTCTCTTTATGTAATGAAACACTTAATTCGATAGCATGTTTATATGTTACGGCAGATAAAGATGCACCCGTGTCGAATAAGTTTTATTGCATGATGAAACTGGTAAATGAATAAAACAATTGCTATTACTACTAGCCAAAATTAAATGATTTTGTTTATTCTCGAAAAAACTTATCAAGTCAGGGTTCATATGAAGTTGATTCCTGGTTTTCATTAATTATATTGACTATATTTCTTTTTATCCCTTGATTTCCGCGATAATTACGAAACGTACCTCGATTATATCGTCCTCGCTGTCCTTGGCCACGTGAGTTCGAGTGGTTCCATGAACTCGATCGCTGCGAGTTTCCATGGTAGTGTCCTCGCTGTGAAAACATTTGCCGATTACGCCCGTTGCCGCGTGGGTACCTAGAATTATGATGAAAATTCCTAGGATAATAAAGTATCTTCACCGCTGGCCGTATGAGGACGCTCAAAGTCACTCAGCGAGCTATGGAGAGGGCTATGCTCGGAGTTTCTCTGCGTGATAGACTCAGAAATGAGGATATCCGCAGTAGAACCAGAGTGACCGACATAGCCGAACGGATTAGTTAGCTGAAGTGGCAATGGGCCGGCCATATAGCTCGAAGAACCGATAACCGATGGGGAAGAAAGGTTCTCGAGTGGCAGCCTCGTACCGGTAGGCGTAGTGTAGGGCGTACCCCCACTAGATGGAGTGACGACCTGGTAAGATATACAGGAAGTCGATGGATGCAGGTGGCTCAGGACCGTGCTTTGTGGCGTTACTTGGGGGAGGCCTATGTTCAGCAGTGGACTTGTGAAGGGCTGTAATGATGATGATGATGAATAAAATATCTTACTGGACATACCCATCACCTCTCCTGCGGCCGATGATGATGAAGTCTATTCATCTTGAGCTGCTTGAATGGCGTCTTTCAGAGAGCCGTAATTTCTAGCAGAAATTATTGTGCTGATTCGACGATTACGTAAGCCATCGGAAAATTGCTTGATTGCTTGTTTTTCATTAACAGTTTTCAAAATATTGTAATATTCGGTATTACCGTTGGCTTGCGATATATCGTAAGGTCCACAAATAACTCTGTTATTTGTTTTCCATAATCAGCAATTGACATATCATGTCAAGCAATATTGAATTGCTGCTGCTCCTTTTCTTGGCAATAACTCTTTCTGCATGTCACTAACCAAGTCTTCAACATTAGAGTAACCGTCTTGAAGACGTAATTTAGCAGATTGAGACAATCTACTTTTTAATATGAATTTAATTGAATTCTTTTTGCACTCCTGTTTTGTTAACAAAGAATTATAATACTGAATACTGTCTACTAATTGTTTCACACTTGTTTCGTCATCTGACATTAACAGGTAATAAAGTCCAAGCCGTTTTCAAATCGAAAGAAGATATAATGATTCAAAATTCTTACAACAGGTTTGATAAGATGGAATATCAGTAGATTTAATCTTACCTTTGAAATAATACTAGTTTTTACGGAATTTATCGCGTATATTTAACTTTTTAAATACCCGACGTTTCGAACGCTTTACAGCACTCATGGTCATGGGCGGGACTGAGATGTTCAACGTCCATATGTCATAGTTAACCGCGGTTACCATAGATTAAAATTTAACTTTTGTTCCGATCTATGCAGTATGAACTTATGGTATCTTGAAGTCTAGCAGTTGTATGCTTGGGTTGGGATTTAATTTTATTTATTATAGGATCCCAAGCAGATGGTAGCACCCAGCCATCTTCTCTATTGAAATTAGGATGTTTTTTGATTTCAATAGCCTCGCGAATCATCCTTGGAAGGAATCGGTGTTATTTAGCGAGGATTTGCGGTCTATCAAATCTGATGTAGTGACGGGAGCGATCCTGTACGTGTTCACAGACTGCAGACTTCCCGGAGCGTCGATTCTTCACATCAGCTATATGTTCTTTGACGCGGGTTTTTATTGATCTTTTAGTTTGTCCTATGTAGGAGAGACCACATTCACAATCAAGCTTGTACACTCCTGCATCTTGCAGAGGGACATTACACTTGACTGATGGTAAAAACTGACCAATCTTCTTCAGCGGCTTGAAGTATGTTTTGATGGAAGCGCGCTTCAAGATGTAGCCAATCTTGTCAGTGACTCCTCTAACATATGGCAGTACAGCAGGTACACGCTCGACTGTGGCCGGCTTCACTCGTTCACTGTGACGTAGGCGCGGGACTCGAAGCTTGTTGTCATGCAAAACTTGCTTGACATGGTGGAGCTCTGCAACCAGGTGTTTACTGTCACAGATCCCTCGATAGATATTTAAACGGTGATTCCCACCACCATCCTTCACAGTTAGCTACCGTGGGTACCGTACTTCGTGTGTGTCTCTCTCTCTCTCTCTCTCTCTCCTTCTCTCTCTCTCTCTCTCTCTCTCTGTGTGTGTGTGTGTGTGTGTATGGGTCTTTGTGTGTGTGTGTTTGTGTGTGTGTCTGTGCGTGTGCGTGTGCGTGTGCGTGTGCGTGTGCATGTGCGTGTGCATGTGCGTGTGCGTGTGCGTGTGCGTGTGCGTGTGCGTATGCGTAGGCGTGTGCGTGTGCGTGTGCGTGTGCGTGTGCGTGTGCATGTGCGTGTGCGTATGCGTGTGCGTGTGCGTGTGCTTGTGCGTGTGCGTGTGCGTGTGCGTGTGTGTGTGAGCGCATGCGCGCGTGTGTGCGTGCGTGCGTGCATGCGTGCGTGCGTGCGTGCGAGTTTGCGTGTGTGCGTGAGTGAGTGCGAGCGTGCGTGCGTGCGTGCGTGCGTGCGTGAGTGTGTGCGTGTGTGCGTGTGTGCGTGTGTGTGCGCGTGTGTGTGTGCATGCGAGTGTGTGCGCGTGTGTGTGTGTGTGTGTGTGTGTGTGTGTGTGTGTGTGAGTGTTTATACTATGGTTTAGTTTTAGTATTTATTTCAATAAATTTACAGTTACTTCATACTCTATCGTCTTTAACCACGCTGTAACTCGTTTTTTCACATTATGCTTGTTCGTTGCATATATGTTCAGTGTTTTATTAGTATAGTTATAGAGATGAGCAGACTGACTTCCAAATTGCCTCCTAGCAAATTTCGTTTTCATGGGTACTACTGGTGCCACAGCATGTCCTCTTTTTCCATCGCAATTTTTCGAGTCATGTATCAGTGTCTTGTGCAATCAGAGAGACAGAGAGTTAGGATCAGTTACAGAGTTAAGGATATACAGCTTCCTGACCGAAAGGTGGTCACATAGGGTGTATAGCTCTTTAGTAGGGAATTTGTAGTACTTAAAGTGCATCACTTTTAATAACTCTGTACTCTTTCTAGTTCCAGAAACTTCATTTTAGTGGCCCACCCCAAACTGGGATACAGTATTTCAAAATGGATTGAGCAAATGAAACATATATTTGACACAGTAAGGTCTTACCTGTTATAAGAAGAGTTTTAAAAATCCGTATAAATTTCCGTATCCTAGTCATCATCAGTTCAAGATGTGCATGCCAGGATAGACGCTGGTCAAATATTAATCCTAAGTATTTTATTTTGTCTACTTTTGATATTTTTTGACAAGTACAATCAGGGTTGGAAAATTCAGAACATGTATGTATTTTGATTTCAAAATTTTGTTTCCGGTTGTGAATTATTTTAATTTGAAAAAGTTATGTAATTAGTTTTGGTGGTATTGAGAGTTAAGAGATTATTATTTAACCAACTGGCTATCTCAGCAAGACCTTTCTCTGTTACTGAAAATCTGTATCAAACTTTATAAATCATTATTTCTCATGAGGGAATATCCATTCTTGACAAAGATTATATTGAAATTAAAGAGACATTTTAATAGAAAAACGGCTAGTGCTGGGTGCAATCTCATAATATCGTAATCCAGCGATTGATAAAATTTTATCCAAAATAAAAAGACCTCATTGTTCTGCAGCCATAATACACTGCCGCGTAGCTCAACCACATAAAAAATACCAAAATATTTTAAATTTAGATTAATTGTAAAATTTCGATATCCTTGACATGTAGCAGATAGCAACAAAACAATTTGTTTCATGTGAAGTTCGCCAACACGCAAACGCAGCAACGCGGCATTATTCTAATTGCTCAAAGACTCTTTTAGAAATAAGAGGAAACCTGTACACAGCATTGGTATATATATCAGGCTATAACTTTAATTTAACTAAACAATAACTTTAATTTAACTTTAATTTAACTAAATGGATGGGTTTTATTACGTTTGATTTGAGTTTATTTTTAATACCTGACGTTTTTAGCGCTTTGCAGCATGGCTCATGTTCATGGAGATTGAAGTGTTCAACGTCCTGATGTAATAGTAAATCCGAAATACATTCGGTTTTGTTATTATTTTTGTCCATTCTACTCAGAAAAGTTTACGGTATCACGAATTCTTGCAGTGATATGCTTAAATCTGGATGTAGTTTTATTATTCATTATAGGATTCTAAGCAGATAATTGCATCCAACCACTTTTGCTTTTGAAATTAGGATTATACATCTGAAACAGGCAGATCCCATCTGCATAGATCGTGATCCTTGGCGATTTTAACGCCCAAGAGCACATAGTCCACCTGATAGTAAGTGGATGCTGTGGCCCATAGGAATCTACATTTATCCTCGGTTAAGAATCAAAATGCAGATGCGTTGTCTCCCCTAAGGACTAAGATGGAATGCCTCGTTTCCAGTAAAAAAGGCTCTAGGCTCTGTCTGTCAGGCATGTCGGACCATTGCTTTGTCTGGAGTGTGATGCTGCTCATATTAACGTCACGGTTGCATTCTGTATGCTTTCGTCGTATTTGGCACTAAAAGGTCGTCCTATTGAGATAGGATGCGGTTTTTTTGCATCCTACCCTTAGGAGCGGGTTTGCTTTTCTCCGGGCGATACCAGCGTTGTTGCTGATTTTATCGCTGATGTGGTACTTCAGTATATATTATTTTTATTCTATCCTCCGTAGTGCCCATCAGAAGCAGATCTCAGCCATGGTTTGGTTGCTCCTGTAAACTGACATCACGCTATAAGCAGAAGTGCTACCGGGCATGCGCTGACGGATCAACTACTCGGGATGTAAACACCAGTGATCTTAAAAAGAAACATAATTCCGCCTTCAGATCCTTCAAAATAGTACCTATAGTAGTATCCACGGCGAAAACCAATACGGTTTTCGCCGTGGTAGGTCAGCTGGTGATCTTCTGGTCTACCTAACTCACAGATGGGCGGAGGCAGTAGAGTCCAAGGGGGAGGCATTGGCCGTTGGTTTGGACATTGCGAAGGCCTTCGATCGGGTTTGGCACAAAGCGCTTCTTTCGAAGCTCCCTTCCTATGGGCTTCCCGAGAAATTGTGCGATTGGATCACCAGTTTTCTTGCAGATCGGAGCATCAAGGTCGTTGTAGACGGTGCAAGCTCCGATTGCAAGCTTATTAATGCTGGTGTTCCACAGGGCTGCGTGCTATCGCCAACGCTGTTTCTTCTGCATATCAATGATATGTTGCAAACCCGTAGCATTCATTGCTATGCAGATGACAGCACTGGTGATGCTCTTTACACCGGCCGAGCCAATATTTCTCGGGAAAACGTCTTTGAGTGCCGGGACAAACTTGTGTCTGAAGTCGAGTCTCTGCTGGACAGAGTCTCGGATTGGGGGCGACTAAATCTAGTCCAGTTTAACCCCCAGAAGACACAAGTTTGCGCGTTAACCGCTAAAAAGAACCCCTTTGTCGTATCCCCTCAGTTTCAAGGCACTCCCCTTGTTGCCTCAGCCAGTATCGGAATCCTCGGCGTCGACATATCGAGTGACGTGCAGTTTCGTGGTCACTTGGAAGGGAAGGCCAAATTGGCCTCTAAAAAAGCTTGGCGTGCTCAGCAGAGCGGGACAGTATTTCATGCCGGCACACCGCCTGCAACTTTACAAGGCGCAGGTTCGGCCGCTCATGGAATACTGTTCCCATCTCTGGGCTGGGGCTCCCCCAGTACCAGCTCCTTCCACTTGACCGCATCCAGCGCAGAGCGGCTCGAATCGTCGACGACCGAGTGCTTTCCGATCGGCTCGATTCACTGGCGCTGCGAAGAGATGTTGCATCTCTTTGCGTATTTTATCGCATCTATCACGGGGAGTGCTCTGAGGAATTGTTCGGATTAATCCCAGCCGCCAAATTTCGTGAACGCACTACACGGCAAACGTCCCGATACCATCCACACCATCTGGATGCTTGGCGGTCCACCACTGTACGTTTCAAAAGGAGTTTTCTTCCGCGTACAACCTCTCTGTGGAATAATTTACCACCGGTGATTTTTCCGGACCGATACGACCTGGGGACCTTCAAGAAAAGAGCTTACTCCTTTCTAAAGGGCCGGCAACGCACCTGCAATTCCCCTGGTGTTGCGGTTGATCATGGGCGGCGGTAGTCACTTAACATCAGGTGAGCCACATGCTCGTTTGCCCCCTCTTCTATAAAAAAAAAAAAAAAAAAAAAGTCATTCCCAAGGCAAAGTCTGAGCACATCGACAGAATTGGCGAGAAGCTATTTCACATTTCTTCGAGAATCCGTGCATTCTAGTCACGTAGTCGCCAATGCTATCAATGGGAGCTTTTGTCAGTCATCTCTTCCATCTCTGCACATAGAGGACGACTCACTGTCTCTTGTAGAAAAGGAGAAAGCCGATATGTTACACTCTTTCTTTGCGTCCAACTGGACTCTCGATAACAAGGGAACACATCGCCGACCATCCCACAATTGGATGCTTCGTGCTAGATGTGTGGTTTACAAAGCACTTGGTTTGCAAGTTACAAAGAACTCCTCTTCCTGGATGTCAGCAAGTTGAGTGGGCCTGATAGAGTCCATCAGGACTGCATTCTGCAAGCTGTCGTCGTGTTTGGCACTAAAAGGTCGTTCTATTGGGATAGGATGCGGTTTTTTTTGCATCCTATCCTTAGGAGCGGGTTTGCTTTTCTCCGGGCGACTTTTACCCTATCAAGAGTAGGACCACAATGTGAGGGCCATTGTGGTAAAGATGTGTGCTCCGGAGTTGACACCGGTTTTATCGCGTCTTTTCCGGTACTACTACTCCCAAGGCGTAGTCCCGAATTCATGGGAGACAACTTTGGTCCACCTCATTCCTGAAAATGGCTATGGCTCAGAGCCGCTACTAACCAATCGCCATCGCTTCGTTGTTAGCCAAAATAATGTAGTTAATTATAGACAGCCAGCTCATGAGGTACATTGAGGATTACCAGCTGATTAGTGACTGGCAATACCGTTTACATAATGGACGATCAACCGATGATCTTCTGGTCTACCTGATTCATAAATAGTCGGACATAATAGCAGTACAGTTTAAGCGGGAGGCATTGGCCATTAATTTGGGCATAGTGAAGGCCTTAGGTCGGGTCTATCACAAAACGCTCCTTTCAAAGCTCCCTTTAACCCCATGGAGTTCCCAAGAAATCGTGCAATTGGATCACCAGTTTCCTTGCCGATTTGTGTATTAAGATCGCAGTAAACGGTGCATGCTCTGATTACAAGCCTATTAAATCTGGTGTTCCACAAGGTTGCGTGTTATCACCAACGCTGTCTCTTCTGCTTATAAATGATATGTTGCAAACTGGTGACATTCATTGATATGCAGACTCTGCACTGGTGATGCTTTATACGCCAGACTTGCCAATATTTTTCGAGAAAACGTCACTATGTACCGGGACAAACTTATGTCTAAAGTCGAGTTTTTGCTGAACAAAGTCTCGGATTAGGGGCGAATAAATATAGTCCAGTTCAATCTCCAGAAGACACAAGTTTGTGCGTTTACCGCTGAAAAGAACCCTTTCGTGGTCAATTGGCAGGGAAGTCCTAATTGGCTTCTAAAAAGCTTGGCATGCTCAGCAGAGCGAGACAATATTTCATAACGGCACGTCTCTTGCAACTTTTCAAAGCGCAAGTTTGGTATTACATGAAATACTGTTCTCAGCTCTGGGCCGGGGTACTCCAGTGCCGGCTTCTTTCACTTGATTGCATCCATAGCAAAGTAGTTCGTACCTTCGACGACTGAGATCATTCTGATCGGCTCAATACACTGGTGCTGCATAGGGACGTTGTATCCCTTTGCATTTCCTATCGCATCTACCATCGTGAGTACTGTGAGGAATTATACGGATTAATTCCAGCCACCAAAATTCACGAACGCATATCGCGTAAAAATTCACGATACCTCCTCATCATCTGGATGCTCGACGGTTCACCACTGTGCGTTATACTAGGATTTTCTTCCTCGTACAACTTCTCTGTGGAATTAATACCACCGGCGATTTTTACGGACTGATACGACTTAGGGACCTTCAAAAAAGAGCTTACTTCTCTCTAAAAGGCCAGCAAAGCACCTGAAATTTCCCTGATATTGCGATTGTTCATGGGCGGTGGTAGTCACTTGCCATCAGGTTAGCTGCATGCTCGTTTGCTTTCTCTTCTCGGGACGTTTTCTCGGACGGGACGTTTGCCGTGTAGTGCGTTCACGAAATTTGGCTGCTGGGATTAATCCAAACAATTACTCAGAGCACTCACCGTGATAGATGCGATAAAATACGCAAAAAGATGCAACATCTCTTCGCAACGCCAGTGAATCGAGCCGATCGGAAAGCACTCGGTCGTCGACTATTCGAGCCGCTCTGCGCTGAATGCGGTTAACTGGAGAGCTAATATAATAATGTTTATATTTTAAAACTTATGAATTTATTTTATGTTACTATATGAATGTTATATTAACGTGTTGCATTACGTGTGTAAGGATAAATTTCTCAACATTTTTTCCAAGTGATGATTAAGTCATCGCATGAGATTAATCAAGCTTACAAACTATTGCAAAATATCAAATCTATAGTTATACCTTATCGGCATTAGTTCATAAAGAAGTTATTTCCCACTCAAATAACTATCTAGTTGCTATATAGGTTGTATGCATACATATTACATATAGTGTATTATATGTCAGTTTAATATATTTTATTATATTAGATGATAAAATTGTTTACTTTATATTGCATCATTTGATGTCTTCATACTTAAACTGTACTTATCTTAAATTTATTAATAATATATTGATTAGTTAATAAAGCTTTAAATTTACCATTAGTGATTTATATTTGATAGACCACCAGCAATTACACCGTGTGTGGTTTCTGCTGGAGTGCTAATTTTTTGTATTTATTTTTTTTATTTCAGGTTTAAATTATGTAAAATATGTTTCATTAAAAAGTCCCGTAGAAATACGAACTAAAGTGTAAAAAAGTAATGTATTGGATTTGAAAGCAAAATGTCAAATTTTGCGAAGAGACAAAGGAAATTCCTTAGTCAAAACGACTGTTCTTATTTCTAGTTTCTGATGATGTTAATGCTGCTAGCCTCTTGGATTTTACAGTTTCATAGAAGCTTTACCGCATAATGGATAATGAATTTAGACCCCGCAACCTCCAAAACGAGCTAAAAAAGCGCATTGCAGAATTTAAAAAGAATAAGTGGGATAATCTTCTGAATGATATCGAGCCATTCCAAACTGCCCCTGACCCGAGCTCTGAAAGCAGAAATATCTTCACCCATGATACCTCTTACTAGGCCCGAAAACTCCGATCTCGATATTGACGACTCTGAAAAAGTCGAATGTCTCGAGGACAATTTAGAGAAGTAATGCACTCCTTTTAGCGAATTCATAAATCCCGCTCACCTTGAATAAGTCGAAGCGGAGGTCGAGCGTAGGTATGGGCTTCCACCTGCAGCCCCCCCCCCCCTTAGATCCTGTGGCTGTTGACGAAGTTGCAGAATCCATTAGGAACCTTAAAAAGAAATCAGCACACGGCCCTTAGGGAATTGGCAACACGGTGCTGAAATCCCTCTTAGCGCCACGTGTCTGCCTCCTAGTAGGCATTTTCAATGCTCTTCTCTCTAGCGGCTCCCTCCGGGAAGCATCGAAAGAAGCAGACATCATTGGAATCCCGAAACCAGCAAACCGTGCAACCTAGCCTAGCGCTTTGGTATGCTGAGGTGTATACCTAGTCGTTGCCTATGCATTAAGCAACAGCTATGTACACACCCTAGCAACAAGCAACACAAAAATTAAAATAGATGGACACCACTGAAGTGCCGGGCGTGTTTCACTCTACTAACGGTTAGCCGAAAAGCAGGAAGCCAGGAAGGAGAGTTACGCACCAAACACTCTTTGGTGCGGAACTCTCCTTTCACCCCCATTTTCTAAAATCGAGCGTGCGTGCATGCGTGTACGTGCACGTGAGTGTGTGTGTTTGTGTGATGAAAATGAATTTAATGCGTGGAAAAACTGTTGAATGTGGATACTTGTGAATGTGATCTCTCATATAAAGGGCAAACAAAAAGATAAATTAGAAATCAATTACAAAATATACGTTCCGGTAAGTTTGCAGTTTGTGATCATATACTAGACGGCTCCCGCCATTACATCATATTTGTTAGACCAGAAATCCTTGCGAAAGAACATCGATCCCTATCAGGCCATTGAAATTTAAAAAAAAACATCCTAATTTCAATAGAGAAAGAGGCTGGGTACAACCACCTGCTTGGGATCCCGTAATTAATAAAATTAAAACTAAACTCAAGCACACCACTGCATGATTTTAAAACAGTTAGTTCATTCTGCGTAGATTGAATCATAAATAACAATTAAAAAGATGACGGTACTCCGGGTTAACATTGACATTGGGACGTCAGTCACCTCAGTCCCCGTGACCAAACGCGATAAAATCCGTATAAGTAGTTTTAATCAATGTGTAGTGTTTGCGTAAATATAAGAAATCATTATGTAGTAGACGGACAAGTTTCTTGATCGAAATGAAGAACTATAGGTGTTGGCCCAGAAATGGAGCCAATAATTAATCGAATACGACAAATAAAATTATAGTCCATTTGTAAGTAAGTAGCTACTGCAGCCTTTGGAAACCTGCAAGAAATTTCAAACAAAGAAGGCTACAGATGCGTTGTCAATTTTGAGTACTAAAATGGAATGCCTACAGCCTGTAATACCGCTCTATATGCCCGGCAGACTAGAACACAGTAATGCACGTACTGCTGTTTGCAGTGGCGAAGCTAGAGCTCCAAGCTAGGGCAAGCCCAAAATATAAATTGATAAAAATATAGATTGTTGTTTTTAGCAGTTTTATAAAAATACACCAATCTTGATCTGTCTCCACGCTTCAGTTTCATATTCAGTGCTGTTAAGGACGTGTTTAACAAAGCACACAGAAGGCATACCACTGCTAGATAGATTGTATTACATATCAGCAATTGCATAGCTTCGGTGGCTTTGAAGAAAGCCGTTTGGGTTTGTTTAAGCGAAAGAAAAAATTATTTACATCCAATACAATACATGAACAAAAGTAAAACACGAACAAAGTACAAACAAACTATGTACAAAATAAAAAAAAAAATTATTTACATTCTAATGGATAAGAGATAAGATAAGATAAGTGGAATCGTCTCGCTTTCTTATGGAAAGATTTAATTACGTCCACGTAAAATGTTGGTGAACGTTTTAATTGTACCAATAACTGTTTTTAATTGCGATAATTGATAAGTCTGAAATACACTCTTAACCTTGTGTATTATCTCAACAAAGTTTAAAGATTTCCTATCCGATTAACACTTTAACACACTTTAATTGATCACAAGGAACACTATTATCCTCCATTTTCATTAAAAATCTTTAAAAAAGTGTAAATTTTGAACTCGTAATATTAAATCGCTTAAGATAAGCACACAGAGTAAATAAACATTGAAACGTGAAATGAACTTGCAAACGTATTGCCCGCGCGCCTCCGCTTTTAACAAAGGGGACAATCATTTTTGGGCCCACTAAAAATATTAACGTCACTTAATGGTATTACATCAAAAAAAAGACACCAAATTATAATAGTAAATGGCCTACAGATTTTTCAAAAATGTAAACGGAATCAAGAAATATGAAAAAAAAATTAGTTGTTTTGATATTCGTGTTCTGATTAGTGTAATATGGGTAAAATGCGTGTACCTAATTAGTCATTTTGCAGTTTGTATAAAAAAGAAAACTATTTTTTCACAAAGCTGACTTAAAAAAAGATACCACTAAGAACTTTATGTTTAATTTCTAAAAATTTTAGCTAATATCACGTTATAACATAGTTCTAAATGACTGTGAACCAAAACGTTATTTTATCATTGACTTCCGGTAATTCCCAGCGGCCGGCGGCCGGGTACGGCGGGGCGGGGCGGCGGGGTATTACCTACGTCTTTAATCTTAAGGCATTGACGTTCGTCACGCTACTGTTTTTTTGTATTTATATGCGATTTTAAGAAAATGGAATCTGCTAGATCAGCATACAATGAAAATAGAAGTGTATGTTGCAATTGTGGAGTCAGGTTTCAACGCAGTGTGCGAAGACAATTACTGGCCGAGACAACTGCTGATGTGCGCCAACTTTTATCTGTGTGGATTTCTCATGAGGTAGGTATAATATTATCTCATGGAAAGCTAATGACTGCACTATACAATCTATCTACTTACATATTATCTAGATTTAAACTTTATGAGAAATATGTATTATTTTTGTTACTCTCGATTTTATTCCAACAATATTACTATACTGCGGAAACGAAAATTACATATTTTCTTTATTAATGTATTACTTAATATTTTTATTTTTGTTGAATAATATGGGATATGGTACGATTTTTTAGAAATAATACGAAAGAAAACGATCCACAGACTCCAGGCACACATAACGATCTATACATGATTAAGTACTTAATTATTTTAAGTTTTTAAAAGTAATAATAAATATCCCTTCATATTATTAATAAATTCATACCTTCTATAGCTATAATTTTAATCTTTCGTTATATTAAATTGATAAATGATATATTATATTGATTGAATTATTTTACATTTTGACACAAGATGACACTGCATTCTTTCCTGCTATTTACCAACTTACAGGCATAGTTCTTTGCATTGACTCCATTGACTGGCATTGACTGTAAGAAAAAAGTCTGTTGTTTCAAACTATTTGGTAGAAAAAATATAATATGGTATAAACTTGTTTGTTTAAATTGATGTAAACTGTGTTCGTGTTAAAGTAAAAGTTTAAAAATGAAAATTCACGTAGTTTTACTGCTTACAAGTGGATTAGTATGTTAACCTAAGGGTTATATCATGCACGTAAGTCAAATATTAAATACCTATATCACATTTATGTATATAATTTGCCAATGTCATTCCAAAATGCAAACTGAAGAGTAAAAGTCCATGTGAGTAATATAAAAGTTTATTTTTTCCTCCTAGAATTTTGTAAAATCTATAACTTATACTGAATTAACCTTTAACAAATGATAAACACAGGTCTTACTAATGTGTTAAATGTTAAAGTATTGAAGTTTTATGTTATTAGTGAAATCTAATTTAAATAATAGATAAAATAAAGTCACACAATATACACAAAAGAAGTTTTTGTGGCATGGTGTGATGTATCACATGTTATGTGTGTCTAATTATCTTTTGTCAGTCAATCAGAAATCAAAGTCGAAAAAGTATAGGTATATATGTGTCAATATTTATTCACGATAAAATATTATGTAAATAGAAAAGTAAGTTATTTTGTGCAATGAAAAATATTTCAATCCACTGTAATATTACCGTTACAGCCAATTAAACTCCACTGCCGAACATAGGCCTCCCCCATATATTACTAATATTACACAACTCCATAATACTCTAATATTATAAAGTTTATTTATCACTATATGATATACCTGAAATACTGTAAATATTGTAAAATCATAATATATTAATCGATATTTGTCTTTTGGATTTCCAATTTTTTTTAAATGAAAATGTATTGTATTTCAAATAATATAGGGTTCCACATCAAACATTCACTTTCATGCCAACTTCGCTTCCCTCCTCAAAATGTACATTTATCTGAACTTAATATTTATTTACTCTTTTATTTTTAATTCCTGATTTTTTCAGTTACACCCACTTGATGCAGTTTGTTGTAACTGCCTAAGAATATTGCAAGAAAGTGTTGCATCTGCTCACTCCATTAGAAGATTTGGGTACAGGAATATTTGTATTCCATGTGGATCATCAATTTTAAGAGCACACCGTAGACGGATTGTGCCTATTAACTCTGAAGAAAGAGATATTATTTTGCAGTGGATACCATCACACCAGGTACTTACTTTATTTTAAAAGGCTGTAAATGGTCCCCTGCCTCAAATAGGCAGCCCAGAGGATTTGCCACAATCGCTTTGGTACACAGATTGATGTTTGTAAAATCAGACACCTTGCATACAATTTGGTCTGATATTTATGCTCATTCAACATGGCTGTTCACTAACAAGTTATCTTTAAATTTACAGTCTACCAAAAGTCTACTGCTGAACATAGAACTCCCTATAGATTGTCTTATGGGGGGATATTTGCCATAAATAACCACTTTTTTATTTTTAGTTATTAGATGAACGATACTTCTTCCTTATCTTACACCCATATTTGTATGCTTTTGTACTTATTATACAAGTAATATTTTTTACCTTAAAAGACATTAGTATAAATAAAACGGGTTGGGTTTACAATTCGGTCGCCTCAATTTGAAGATTCTGTTACTGTGGGGGGCGTCAAGGGAGTTTATCTGAAGCACCTACACGCGAGTTTTGCTACCGGAGCAGCATCGAAGTATTTTTATTTATTTTTTGAAAATATTGGTAAACAACTAATTAATTAAATATTCTCACGTTTTTGACGTTTCATCTGTCAATGTCATATCGATATATAGTACTAAATCGATCTAGTGAATCGATATTTCACCCTAGAGAATCAAGATCAAATCTTTTCTGTTTTGTTAAGATTTACAAAATTATTTATAATTAGTTGAAAGTACCCCAACTCGTAAAGAATGACAGTTTTTCAATTTAATCATTCAATGTTATCTGAAACTTTAAAGAACTTGGGCTTAGTGAAATATTGTTAATAATTCTAAAATAATTACTTCTTGTCTGATATGTGATGTATTATTTATTTCTATTTAAATAAGTAGTGCCACAAAAATATTATGAGGGGAAACAATTGCATGCTAATATTTATAATTTTAAAAGACATTAAAACTATTTAGTGTTAGAAAGATTGAAATAAATAGAACAATAATAAATATTATTATTATTTAGAGTAGACACTGTAAAACTATAGTTCATTTTGTTAGTTGATAAAAAATAACTTTTTTCAGGTGGATCGTTTAGAACGAGTATGCACTCCTTGCTGGCTGAGAGCTTCCAGAGCTGTATGGAGACAGAGACAACAAAATGAGAACAGGGATATTGAGTTACAATCCATGAATATAGAAGACATCGGTAACATCCCACAACCACCCCCTATACCTGCACCTGTAACCCCTGCCATTTCCAGAGCGGTATCAACAATTACTATGGCTAATTATAAGCGTGCTGCTTCTACTTCCCGTCACTGTATTTTTAAGTCATGTAATCATTCATCTAGATTTTTAATACCTAAACTACTTAAAGAGAGATTGCTGATAGATCACTCATTTTATGTGCCACTGTGCGCTCGTATTTGTGAATACCATTTAAATGAACCCCACAATGATTGGAATAATTTATACACGAGTAGTAACTGTTCAGATTTTACTGCATCTCAGATAGACAACCTTTGTTCCTTACTTAAAAGTAGTGTTACTCAAAATTATAATATTTTAAATATCATTGAACATAATTCAATATTATGCAAATATTGGTAAGGATTTACCAACTACCAATTTGAACAGTTACTAGTTGAAATTCCATCTATCAGTGAAAGAGTTAAATCACCTAAAAGAAGTCTAGCTATGTTCTTAGTGAAACTTCGTACAGGTGATAGCAATGAACGCATAGCTTCTCTATTTAATGTAGCTTCATCGACTGTGTTCAATCACTTAAATATTGTAAGTCAGTGCTTTGAAGAGCAATTCATCCAACTGCATTTAGGGACAAATACCTTATGCATTCAACAAGTTGCTCAATATAACTTGACAATACCAAATGGCTTGTTTGGTAATCCAGATATGGATCCTGAATTTATGCCAGCCATAGTAATATGTGATGGTACATACATTTATGTGAAAAAAAGTAGTAATTACTTATACCAGAAGCAAACATATAGTTTACATAAGTATTGTAACTTAGTTAAGCCATTTTTAATAGTGTGCTGTAATGGTTATATCCTTGATGTTTTTGGACCATATCCTGCAACAGAATCAGATGCTTCTATAATTCTTAGACTGTTCAACGATAATAGTCCACTGCGAACCTATTTTAGAGAAAACGATGTATTTATTCTTGATAGAGGTTTTAGGGATGCAATTCCATTCTTGCAGCAATGTGGTTATAAGGCTTACATGCCTGAATCTAAACAAGCTGGTGAAATACAATTATCAACCATTGCTGCCAACAAGTCCAGATGTGTAACTTTGTGCAGGTGGGTGATTGAAATTGTAAATGGGAGATTTAAACGGGACTTCAAATTATTTCGTCAGGAATATTTTAATACTGCATCTACTCATCTCATGCTATACTTTAAAATTGCAGCTGCATTAATAAATCGATTTCATACGTTGATTCGTAATAATTTTCATGCTGTAGAGATATTGGCAATTGCTCAAGCCAAACTAAACACTCCAAATAATTTAGCCTCCTACGTAGAAATGCACAATTTAAATAGAGTGAGAGTGCGATTTGCCAGCATTAATGGTAATCTTCCAGAGCTGGATAATTTTCCTCAACTGACATTCCAGGATCTCATTCTGTTTAGTCTAGGAATTTATCAAATTAAACAAGCTCGTAGTTATTACAGGGAGCATGTCAGGGCTTCTGGAGAATATAAAATCGAGGTATACCTGCAATCTGTCCATGATTTTGGTCCAAATAGTTATCTATTGCGAGGTAGGATACAATCAAGGCACACTAGTAAAAAAACTTATTACACTTATATACTAGTTGACACCAACCCATCAATTGCTAACACTAGGGCTGCTCTTACTGGGTACTGTTGCAACTGTTTGGTAGGCAGACGCACTGTTGGCTGCTGTGCACATGTCATGTCTGTTGTCTGGTTTCTATCTTGGGCACGGCATCGAGATGAGGTTGAACCACCTGCATCTTTTTTTAGATGATATATTACTTTCAAGTAATGATATTGAAAATGATGAATGATGATTATTAATCTTAATGCGTATTAATATTGTAATATAAATGATCATTTTTGCTATAGTTGCTTCACTTGTGGCAACCAAAGTTTTTTGTGGTATTCTATAGGAAGATGCTGCTCCTCATCTCCTGGTATTTTTATTTTATTCTGTCGACTTTAACGACACCATACGGGACGGAACGTGATGGCAATTCACGGAAGGCCTCTGTAATATTTTACATTATATCTTTAATTTAGGAGCCATATGTTCGGCAGTGGACTGTTGTAATGATGATGAATAATGATGACTAAAAATTGTAATTTTTGTTGCTTATTTGAACTATTTCTATTTTACTGTGTGCTTTATTATCTGTTATATATTATGTTATATGTGTAATTTATAAATAAACGCCGAGCAAAGTTGAATTTATTGCTCTGGCACCCTTTTTTTATCTCTTTTAATTGACAATATCCTTCTGATTTCTAATAATATCGTAAACGGGCGAGACATTATATTTTAATGATGTATGGGATTTATACTTGCTAATAGATGAATACTTTAATGAACAAAGGGCCGGCACTGCACCTGTCTGCTGTGTTATTTTTAAAAGAGGACTCATAAAACACTGACGATTTTAACCATAATTAATGCAGTGATTATAGATGATCTTTGGGACTTATTACATATCAATATCGTATCATAAATAGAAATGTTACCATCAAGTTATTTTGAAAAAAATCTTTTAATATGATCTTTTGATATGAAAACACGAAAAATGTTTCTACCTATGTCCGTTAGAAACCATCCAAGCGATTTTGATGATATGTTTATGTGTGTTTGAATGGGTCTCTATATGATTCATATTCACATATGGACTCGGTAGGTGGCGCTGTTGTCGAAATCCAGAAATCACCTGTGCGAAGTCGGGGCGGATCGCTAATAATAAATACAATTAAACTATACCTGTGTGTTTGTTATCCTGGCACAAACAGTTCAAAACATCTTACTTCCTCACAATTTATCAGTGTGTAATAACAGATAAGCATGACATTACCTAGTCATTTTGGTATTTTAGAACCCAGTCATTTTAAGATGTATAATTAGGTATTTAATAATCAACCAAAGCATATTAAAAAAAGTCTTGACACCGGGCCTGTCTGTCTGTCTGCATAAATAGATCTGAATTATATGTCTGAATTATATAGACTATGTTGGAAATGATGATTTACTATCTATAAATACGGTTGCATTATATATAACTTGTTTTTTACACAGTCAGTTTAAAACATCTTTCTTACTATATAACGTGTGTTGGTAATATTGTAAATATAAATGGATATATTATACCTTAGTCATCTTGAATTTAATCATATTATTTTAACGGTAATTGGGAAGTACACTCACAATCAATATATGTAAAAAATTGTATCCATACCACATTTGTACACAGACAGGCACTATATTTTGCCGTAACTACTAAAAATATTAAAGTACCTGAAAATGCTGAATGTACCTACAACTTGGTTTTATATGAACTATTATTCAACAGTGCACTATTTTAACTTAAAATACCGGTAAAAACCACTATAAATAGCTTTTAGTTTATTTCTAGGTTATTTTAAAATTCATATTTTAATTGTTAATTTCTCGATTTTCCGTCTAGATGTGGTAAAACTAATATTACTTTTGTAAACTATAGATTATAAGGAATAAATCGACATCCATTTCATTGCGTGACGCGAAAATTTGTGGTGGGCCCATTCTCCATACAAAAATTGATTGTCTCCTTTATTCCCAAAAGCCTGGCTTTAAATATCTATACTAATTGCTATATATACAATCGTAGTTATATTTCATTATAGAATATTTTGCCATAGGTTAGAAAGAGAGCGATCGTCTTCTCGAAAGCCCCGTAAAAAAGTCCACGCGAGCGAGAGAGACAACTATTAGCTCTATTAAAACTCATTTTTTATGACAGTAGCAGTATCGCTAAGGCGACATGTGTCGAACAGTGGAGTGCGCGGGAAATTTGAAATAGCTTGAAACATTTTACGAGTTATTTTATTAGTTGATATTATTGATTGATTCAGGTTTAATAAGGCAAGCCCGGCTTTTCGGCTTTAATGGAAGCTTCGCCACTGGGTGTTTGGTGATATAAAATAGAAAAGAGGATAGTACCCACACTAACAAACTCCTATTCAGTGTAGTAGTTCTAGTATCTTTATTGTTTATAAGTTACAAATGAGCACACGGTGCACATGATTGTAAGAATATGCTGTGATCCATACACTTACATCTATAATCTCTTAGTTTTCAGCACTCATCATGTGTAACAGAGAAACATTGGGCAGTTTTTTTACGCTATTAGTTTTTGCGAACTTGTTTCTTCCCCGATCCATTCCTACCGCGTACATAATACGGCTGCATAGTGACTCTACTCGTACCAAGTAAAATGTATAAACCTTAAAAGAAGTTCAGCTTAAAGTTATAACAAAGAATCAAAATCAACTATATTGGCCTACATACGAGGAGCTGACATAGCCTGCAACACACTGCTAAATCATTTCATCACTTAATATACGTCTAGAATACTACGGCGTGGCCGAGCCGCCTTATCGGAGAACTTTAGCTTCTGCAATGAATAGCCAAAATTTTAATCCCTGAAGAAACAAAATCTATTTCAGCACAATTTATAGATTGTTTGTGTATTTTTCTTTATAATAATGATGACAAAGGAAGACATATTTCCACCTGATGGTAAGTGGATGCTATGGCCCATAGATATCTACATTTCTGTTCAATTTATAATTAAAATTCAGATGCGTTGTCGCTTTTGAGTACTAAAATGGAATGCCTCGTTTCCAATAAAAAGTGTCTCCGGCTGTCTACACCTACTATACGAAATACAGCAGCATTAAGCTACTATTTTAAGCAGTTATTATGTGAGAGCTTGGATCTATTCCGGTCAAGCCGACATATTCGTGCTACAACCATAATAAAGCTGGAGCGTAGCTCTACCACGTTTAAAATTGACATCGTTATTAGTTGGCAGTGTCTTGATCAGATCCACATTTTCATTAAAATATTTAATTTATGTAATTAAACACTGAGTTATTAATTAACAAATTCATTTAGTACTTACCAATTACACTATATACAATTTAAATTTTGTATCACATATTCTGAAAATTAACACAATGTGCGTGTCCTCAAAGCAAGAACTTGTCTTGTTCAAATCAATGCGTTTCACAATCTATGATGAACGCGATGGTTACTTACTATCAGGTGGGACCAAAACACTTAAACACTCACTAGACATGTGTCAATCATTTACTTCTCGTGACAGAATCATTCTAGTACATTTCGTCACAGGTACCGGTACATTTGGATCGATCATTCAAATGGATCATCTCGATCTCCAGTACCCTACACTAAAAACAATTCATTCAGATCATCCGGGATTCGGTCGGTTATCGACTCATTCATTATTCACACCAATCACGAGTTAAAAAGGTTCCGTCAATTGTTTGTGATTGGTTGTATTATGAATGAATCATCGGTACCTTTAAGTGTGCCTGCTCAAACGAACGTATCATTCATGATTGACACATGTCTATATCCCACGTAATGGTGTAAAAAAACACAAAAATGTTTTAATTATAGCGTTAAAACCAAAATAATATTTCTTTGTTTTAAAACTAAACTACATATTTTCTTTTTGAACTCTAAAATAAAGTCAGAAAAATTTCCTTGCTAATTTCGAAAAACATTATGCCGTAGGCTAAAGGTTTATTTTTTATAACAGTATTAGAGCACTGCAGTATTAGAGCACTGACATAAAAACGAAACAAGGCATCTTATTACTTAGTAGAACTTATTTTTCGGGGGCAGTTAATCATAAGCTTTTACATTATTTTAGTAGTTTATGATCAAAATCGCAAAATTAATTTTTGTATTTTGTAGTAAAAACTTTCATCTTTGTAAGATATTGCTTCAATTTTTAACATAAGTATCAAAAAAGGCGATACAAGCTGTGTATTATATGTAAGTGTAACGAAAATCGTTAAGACTGCCAGAGTGATCGTTAAGACTCATCGCAATGGTGAATTTCGATCACGACAAGTGTACATTTTTGTTTTTGTCAATTGCAGGTGTGCAAAGTTTTCTGTTGCAGGTACCTAATACCTTATAGTTGCTGCCTAATACGAAGTCGTGTCATGGCGACGTATAATAATCTACTATCCCATACTATCATCCAGTAAGTTAAAAAAATAATCATTTTATTTCAAACAAAGGTATTTTCATTTTTTCTCCAGCGTTCCATTGAATCCGTTGAGGTGTGAGAAAGCGCGTTCTCATGGTGAAACAGGATTTTATTTTTTTGCAAATGTCGCAGTTATTCTACAACTTCTGCCCTCAGTTTGTCAACTAATTATGGGTAGTACTCTCCTCTAATGTTTTTCTTTTTTGAAGGTAATCAATTGACATAACTCCATGACTATATAACAAAAACAGTCGCTGTTATATAATTGTGTATCCAAGTTTCATCTAACGTAATTAATTGGCGCCGAAATTTGGATTTATTGTGTTGGAAATGTTTATTCGAACACATTTTTGGTGTAACATGAGCCAACGAGGCACCAAACTCGCTGACAGATTTCTCATGCCTAAATCTTGATTTAATATGTGACAAACACATTTTTTGAACATTTTTATAGCCTCTACTATCTCTCTTACTTAATACGGCGGTCATCTTGTACGATTTGGTAAATTTTACCAATGTTATCTTCAGCAGTTGCAGTTTTTTGACGTCTCGAACTCTCACGGCCACGTTTAAATTCAGCTGCCGAAAATTTCAATATGGTAAATTATAGAAATGTGGACTTGTGAAGGGCTGTTATGATGATGATGATGAAAAATGTTGGTACGTAACTGTCAAAGGATGCACAACTTCATTCATTAGCTTTTATTGACGAGTGTTGCCATCTTTATGTTAAGTTCGGAAACTTTTAGAACACTGGTAATTGAGTCGGTTGACGACTGTGAATGATTGAACAAAACATATTGTTGGTGCTAAAAGATTTAAACTTTACAAAGACTTTGAAAAAAGGAAGAAAACTGTTAGAAATTACATATTATATTTTTAGTTTTTATTATTCAATATTTAGTGTCATTTTGGTATAGTAAAAAGAAAGTCTGTCTAGTTTGATTTATTACTTGATAATTTAAGTTATAAACACGAGAATCCTGACACAAGGAAATCTACAAATTAATGTTTTGCAATCATTTTGTACACAAATAATATCCATTTGACTAAGACTATTTGAATTTGTTCATTTTATTTGTAATTTTTTTAAAAATCTAATATCATCAATTTATTGTAAAGATTCTATGAAGTAAAAGATATAACCTGGAAAGAAGGGAGCCAACATAAGTGATTATATAGTCGCAAAAAAATTCGTTATCGAATTTGCTAATCGATGCTCTTACTTTAAGAATTTTTAGCAACAGTTGAAATTTAGCTTTCTCCTTCGTTTTTAAATACGAAGAGATTAATTTGCTCAAAGTTAGAATGTAGTGCAAATTAAATTAATGAAGCCGTCCTTTTACATAGCCGCATATTTGACAGCAGTTGATCGTAGATACCAAAGTACGGTAAAATTAATCAAGCCTGGGACTACATGACATGATGGGGGTCAAAGTAAACTTAGGATGACTTTTATCGCTTCTAAATATAATATGGGGCTACTAAACTCTTTTCTTGTTTGGAGAAAATTTAAATTAGTACAGCATTAACTCTTACATTAATCTAAATATCGAGCCCAAACATCTGAGTTTTAAATGTATGTAATATGTAAGAATAGTTTTTGGCTAATATATTAAAGGTTTGATTTATTAATTTTCGTATGGTAAGATAACTTATAGAGTACTTGTTGAATTACGAATTGTAACAATTAGGCGGGTAGCATATTCTGTGTAATGTAAATAATAATAACCTATCTGTGTAATGTAAATAATAAATATAGCTGATATGACTATCAAAGACTTGGCGTCTTAAAAATCTCTAAAATGTATCGTGCACGGTAGTCACACGAAGGGTGTTAATGAATACATTTAAATATTTATCATTTGTATATAAACTATTGTTTTGTTTTAATAATAATTTAATATATATTTTAATAATACAACAATTTTATTTAAGGACATACAAGTTTTTTAATATAATTTTTTCGGATATTTCCCGAATTGAAATTCCACACGAAATCATAGTTTCATTAGCAGCTTACTGTTTATTTTTGAAACGATTTGTTAGTGTTTAGCTCTAAAGCTAGTCCTCTCACACGCAAAGAAAGTTACGAGTAATCTAGGTTATATTAATGAAAAATTCATTAAGAATAAAACATAACTTCAACACCACTGCGAAGAGATAAATATTGATTTTAGATAATTAAAATGTCAGTAAGCTAATTCGTCTGTTTCGTGGCCAACATTATAGACTCGACTTACGAGACTTCATTTGGACCTTCTTGACTTATGTGTCAGTATATTAAATATAGTATCTAGATAAAGATGCTAATAATATGGATAAATAAATTAACTTGTTATAAAATTTTGATGAAAACTAATTTTTTTCATCTTAATAAAAGTCAATATTCTACATAACTTACATAGACCTCCCCTAATTATCTGTTCAATCCAGTTTAAACAAGTTTATTTAATAGTTATTAGACAGATGTATTGGTGGTCGTGGTCGTCTCTCCTCCTAAGCATAAAGGAAAAAGAAAAACGTTGTTAAGATTCAAGAATCTATTTCTTTTTTTTACTCAAAACATCACGTTCTCTTAACAAAAGGCCATGGTGAATTTCTTTTTAATTCGCATTCTATACGTTCTTATTTATTTGATTTAGGATTTGATTGAAAAAAAAATTAAGGTTCTAATATTATTTAAAGAATTAACAAATATAAAAGAAATCATAAAATGTAAAATTTTGTTACATACATATATAAACACTCACGCCTGTCAACCAGGGGGAGGGGGGAGGGTAGGCAGAGACTACAGACTTCCATTTGGCACAATCCTGACACACTTCTCTCACCTCTGCACGCAAACATGCTTGTTGGTTAAGGGTACTCATAATTTGGCCCGTTTTTAATATATCACCATTTTGGTTTATAAACTTTCACCTAGGACGTCCCTTTCCGACTCTGCCGTTCACTTCTGCAATAAAATTTGCTTTGACACTTTTTCCTCATTAATTTTTTCCATATGACCAAACCACCGAAGCATTTCTTTCTTAATCCTAGTTACAACGCTATATTGCAAACCAAGGTCTTCTCTTATCTCACAATTTCTCACCCTGTCATTCATATTCAGTCCTAACTCCTAAACGACCCTGAAAGCCCGATTCTATACTCCTTAAAGACCGCATTTCTACTGCGTTTATTCTACTATCGTGCTTCTTCTGCCACACCCAACTTTCACTACAATACGTTAAAGTAGGCAATAACACATTATTGTGAATTGCCATACGTGCCTTTTTTGACATATTCTGACTTTTCAAAATAGAGTATAGGGTCCTATTCACTCTTTTCCTGCGTTCACTTGTCGTTTTACATCCTTATCATATCTCCCTTGCTAAATAGGCATCACAAATATACAAACTCATTTACTTGCTCGATTAACCCCTTCTTTTCTTATTTCACATATCGTTTTACTTTCTTCTCTTTCAAAAACCATATATTTTTTAATTTTAATTTGCAACACGGCCGCCGACGATGAAAGAATAACTGATCATCGGCGTTCAAAAGGCATTAGACGGTTAACTCACCCATTCTTAATCCGCATTCTTCAACTTTCAAATTTTCCAATCCTTCCATAAATATGTTGAACAGCCACGGGGAAGCCGTGGTAGAGCTGGTTTTTTACGTGGTAGAGCCATGCTGCAGCTATATTAATTGTATAGTTATAGCACGGCTCGACCGGGGAAGGACCACGCTCTCACAGAATACCAGCGTCAAATAGCAGCTTAATGCTGCTGTGTTTCGTATGGTGAGTGTAGAGAACCGGAGACCCTTTTTACTGGAAAAGAGGCATTCCATCTTAGTCCTCAAGGCTGACAACGCATCTTCATTTTGATTTGCAAACGAGGATAAATGTAGATGTCTATGGGCCACAGCAACCACATACCGTCATGTGGAATGTGTGCTCGCTTATCAAGCTTTTCCTATATAAAATAAAATAAAAAATCCACACTACAAGCTGACACTTTTATTTATGTCAAACCAGTCCGAGTAGATTACCCGTTGATCCTAACATGCACTAGAGTCCCTATAAAGAGACTTTAATGCCTGTATAAACCCAGTGTTCAACCCGAATGAGTTCAGTATTTACCATAACACACCCTTGTCCACTCAGTCATAAGCCTTTTCTAAGTCCAAGAACGCACAAAAAACTTTTTGGTTTTTGGCCGAAAACTTTATCTGGACACCCCATTTCCTTTCTAAATCCAGCTTGCACATCCCAAATTTTCCCATCAATTTCTTTCATGGCCCTTTCAATTAGTAACTTAGCATAAAGTTTTCCCACAATGCTGAGAAAGATACCACGATAGTTTTTGCAGTCCTGATGCAACCATTTCTTTATATATTGGGACTACCACGGCTTTGCTCCAGTCTGCCCGCTTCAGTTCCCAGCATAAATTAAACAAGGTGTACAGCAGGCCTGCCACCACATCCTTTCCAGCCCTCAGCAGTTCGAGTGAAATTCTATCATATTCGGCTGCTTTACCGGCTTTCATGCTTTTCATTAATTCATCAATACTTATCTCGCTGTCTCTTGCCTCTTCTTTCGGAGTTTCTATATCATTTTTCATACGTTGTCTCTTTACTCATAAACATGCTTTCAAAATATTCCTTCCATCTCTTTAAACTCAAAACTTCATCATTCAGAATATAGTCATTCTCGTCTCTTATAGCATTCAGTATAGACTGTTTTGAATTACTCCTGGCAGTTTTACGATTTTTCAGAATATTTTAATATTTGCCTGAATGTTATCCGATGTTCTTCTATCATTCTTATCCGTTGTTTCTTGCTTTTTCCTTTGAACTATTTCTTTTACTCTCTTATTTAGATGTCTAAAGACTGCCTTTTTTCTTTTAATATTGTCATTCGTACCGCCGTAATTACCAGCCTTTGTTGCTAGTAAATCAAGCCATGATCTCTTTTTGATTTCGACTTCCAGACGTACCTCATCATCGATCCATAAAGTATTCTTTTTACTTTCATTCGTTTTCTTACTACGTGGGCGGCACTGAAAATTTCGGGAATCAAGCAAGTGACACAAGTTGCGTTTCGAAGTATTCTCCGCGAAATTTGACACATTTTTCCATACGATGCAACCAATAATTGAAGCAACCATTCCATTCGGAAGTTGGGGTCTCCAAAATGGTCGTTTTGTAGGCGTCCACAGCTCCTTCAGGTGATGAAAATCTCTGTCCACGCAATTTATTCTTTATTTTAGGGAAAGTATAGAAATCATTAGGGCTTAGGTCGGAGCTGTACGGCGGATGGTCCAATAATTCTATGTTTCCTTGCTCTAAAAACATTCATAAATAATTCATCCAAACCACTTAGATTTTCTTTCAGTCTACAAGTTGAGCTACGTATTTTCGCTTCTTTATGATTAAAATGGAAGTATTTATTATAAATACACATGTGTGTGTGTGTGTGTGTGTGAATGTGAGCGCGTGCGTGTGTGCGTGCGTGTGTGCATGCGTGCGTGCGTGTGAGCGTCCGTGCGTGCGAGCGTGTGTGCGTCCGTGCGTGCGTGCGTCCGTGCGTGCCAGCGTTTGTATGTAACAGTAACAATTTGCGCGCCCTTTATAATAATTTTATTATATAAGTACCATATTATTAGGGACTTTACAAAGATTTTAATAATAAACAACTTGTTGGGACATTGTCAGAGTTTCTTTGACCAAATTATAATCGCGTTAAAAGTTTATATACAATTGATTTTTTCTTTATAACCTAAATTACTTACTGCTTCTATTTTTTTCTAATTCCTTACAAAACACCGCTTACAAAGATTTTTTTTTCTTTATTTCGGGAGTTCTACGTGCCCCAATCAAAACATATAACTCACGCCTGAAGACCAAAAAAACAAAAAAGTGATTAGTACATAAACTGTACTTTATTTCTTCTTGTTATTTTAAATATAGAAATTCCAGCTTCGCCTGAGTGGTATCTATTAATAATCTAACGTGACATCATTGAGATTTATGATATAACAAAGACCGTTTATGTTATCAATATTTCGTTTTTCATAAAACTCACAGATTTTTGGATAAAGAATAGCCTACATTATTAACAAAATATTCGTGTCAAACGACCTATACTTTTAAAAAAAACTTTTATACGTTAAAGTAGGTAACAAATGACTTTTTGCAACCCCTGCATCTACGTACCCTAGTCTTAAAAGAAGTAGCTACGATTCGAATGCGAAATACACCAAACTTTACAATTTTTCTGTTGAATGAAGCGAATGAAGAAAAATACGACCCTAATAGATTATCTACCTAAAATTATTATAAAAAGGAATCACTATTTAATAACAACACTTAATACACGATGGAAATCTTAGTGAATCGGTCGATTTCCGTCGTTTTACAATCCTGTCCATCCGAAGGTTGTCTGCAAGAAATTGCCTTATGCAATGCAGTATTTTTAACTGTTGTTTTTCAATGTTTCAATTTGTAACTGTTAAAAATATTGCTGTCGCTTCCACAAGCGCAAGCGCTTAATATCTGGTTCACACGCTTGCCAAACTCTGGCAAGCTTCCACAAGCACAAGCGTGTAAAAGAGAGTGTTAAGCTTAGCTTGTGTAAACTAGAGTAGCTTGTCGCCATCCGTTTATGAATACAAATCAATCAATCAAATCATTTGCTGATCTGGAGCCATCTATTACCGTCACCGTGCAAAACCTGGCAGACCGCCTGGTGGTAGCCTGACGATGCTGAACTCGTACGGCTACGACGTGAGGCTGTTCCCTCGTCCGGCTCTACGAGTACGAGTTGCAGAGCACGTCCTACACATAGATGCATACGTAGATCTACTTGTGATTGACTCAAACTACAATAGAATAGTCGCCCGGGAATAAGAACAAATGAGGAGCATATTGAAAGAGGTGATAGGGAAACGCATAGTACGCCTCTCGAGAATCGACCGAGATTTCCCCGCAAGCGGAAAGGACTGTCGTGAGGGCTCTAAGCCTAATGTTGGTGACCTATATGGAAGCCAGTCGGGACCTTAGCGAGACGAACTGAATTATTTTTGGTGCCGCACTGGCAGTATGCTCTATTATTAGCGCCAAACTCCCCACAGCTGGACGTGGTACTATACAAAGTAGCGCCATTCCAGCCTGGAGAAAAAGAATTGAGGACCGTATCGCAAATGCAAGAGCCCTCATCAGCAGATTGACAAGCTTCAGGTCGGGATTTAACAGGCCAAGATTTGTACGCACCGTTGGGAAGGCATTTGCTGTGACAAATATCAGTTTGTCCCAGCTGGATATTGCGCAAAAACTGACGGAGAGCATAAATAACCGGAAGTAGAGAATAATTGGAGCGATCAATGATGTGAGGAATGGGCCAAGCACCGAATCTGGCCAATACCGTCGTATTATGCCGCAGTCTGTAGTCATATTTTATTTTCATTTTAAAAACTTTATTGCGTCCCTTTAGAAAAAAGAGGATACCAGTCAACCTATGCATTGGTGAGAGTTTGTCGTAGGTATGGCGATTAAAAGAAAAGAAAAAAAGAGAAAATAATATTTATACACATTATACGTAACAAAACTGATTATGATTGTAAATAAAAATATATATATATATATATATATATATATATATATATATATATATATATATATATATATATATATATATATATATATATATATATATATATAACCAATATATATATAAAGTTAATACATACATATAAATATGATTCTTCAGGAAATGCTCGCACACCATCTTTTTAAAAAAAATATTCGTTAGGCGCTTTTCTGATATCATCAGGCAATAAATTCCAGAGAAGTGCAGCCTGAACAGTGAAGGAGTTACCATAGAACCCGGTGAGATAAGTAAGAATGTAAATATTGATATTAAAGGAAGATCGAAGAACCCTATCATGACAAGAGGAGAGATTGAAACCGTTCTTTGAGGTAAGAAGGTGAATATGGATCATTTAGAAAGACAAGCTTGCCTTATGGTAAGCCACTTAAGCTGAGATCTATAATGAGAAATATGGACATAATTACGCAGATCCAAAATAAATCTAATACAGTTGTTAAGCAGGTGCTCCAACTTGTTAAGAAGTTTTTGGGACAGATCGGAGTAGCACACATATGCATAATTAAAATAGGTAAAATAAGAGTTTGGACAAGCATGAGCTTTGATTTAATAGGAAAAAAGTATTTGAGACGATAAAGGGAACGTAAGATGGCAATGACTTTCCTACTTAAATCGATAACCTGCACTTTCCAGTTCAGAGAGCTATCAATATACAGGCCAAGGTTTTTAACAGACTCACTAAATTGAATAATATTATTATCATAGCAAGTAGGAGTGAAGCTGCTTGATTAACCCTAGCCAGAAAACTTTTACTGCCCACTGAAATCGCTTGAATTTTTACTGGATTGACACAGACTCCATAGTGTGAGGAACAATCCTTAGTTGTGTTTAAATTCTGGTTTAATTTGTGAATTTTAGTATGGAGGTCTTCAACGCTGCAATTCACATATAGCTGCGAATCATCGTCATACAGATGGTACGTGCAATCAAGATTATGAGTGATCAAGTTTATAAAAACTGAGAAGATGATCGGAGAGAGTATACCGCCTTGAGGTACGCCACATTCAACTTCAGCCTAAGCCGAGGTCATTTAATCCACGTGAACTGACTGCTGAGGCCCACGACGATAGGATGCAAACCAATCTAAGACAGTGGACTTAAGATGGGATAGGATGAAAAGAAGGATATCATGATCTACTATGTATCTACTAAAAACATTAGAAAACTGAACTAGTACTAGCACTGCTATCTTTTTCCATCCATATCTCGTATCCCGTAACACATAGCTAGAGACCTTGGACTGAAGTTGTGGTGAGCCAGTGTGCGAATGTAACGCCCATGGACCCCGTCATCATATTGCCGGACGACCTAGCTGAGGCGGTTCCTAGGCCTCAGAATTGGAAAAGTCGTATAAGATGTATCACTACTGACTGAAGGGTGTCGTGGTGTGTCACGCTCTGCTTGCCCAACTGTTCCAAGAGGCTCTCGCCTGAAGTTGCTCCCGAGCTTCTTCACTTCTGGGATTACTCATTTGGTTTCTAAAGGGCAGGATACTACAGACACAAGCAAATACCACACTATCACGTGTCTAGCCACCACATAGAAGACACTAACATCCATTTTGATTATGAGAATCACTCATCACCTGAACTCAAATAAGGTGATGTCGCGCGCTCGATATAAATGCCGGGGTGGTAGTCGTGGAATCAAAAACCACTCCTCAATAACGCGGTCATTAGCAAGGTGATTAAATGCAACCATCAGAACTTTTCCGCCTCCTGGATAGACTACAAAAAGGCTTTCGACTCGGTGCCTCATACATAGCTGAGGAAGGTCCTCGAGCTCTACAGGGTTGACTGTACTGTACTGACTGTACTACTGTGTTGCGGAGAACCACATAAGGATAAGAAGGGGTATCTTCAGGGCGGTCGTTTAAGTCTAATTTGATTCTGCCTCTCTCTCAATTCTCTCAGTAGCTTACGGGAGGGCTCCGGGAGGGGATTTCAGTTTTGGAAAGGAGCCATCAAAATGAAGCTGGGGCCGGATAAGTGTGTGGCCTTTCATGTCGAAAGGTTTAACCTATATCCCTCCTTACCCACCCTACTCTTTCTGAGACTGAAACAAACCGATGCATGGGTGTTCTATGTCCGGCATAATTCAGCAGTGGTGATTTGAGGTCTGAGGAAGTAAAATATTTTATTTCGCAAATATCTTGGATCGTGTGGGTGTCGTAAGAGGTTACAGACGAAAACAAGCTAGGAAATGCGCAACATCGTCTTCGTAATAATAAAACTAAAAAATCCAATACTGCAGTGGCGACCTGTCTGCCAAGCGTAGTTGCCACGGCAAATACCTCTCCTTTCGGACTATTTATGGGACTTTTAATATACTGTGATGGTAACGGTGACGGTAGCTTTCCTTACGATCTTTGCCTTTACCGCCGACCACAATACTTTGTTGGCACACGCGGTGATCGAATTTGTTTTGCGTGAATAATATGAAAAATTTTATGCCAGCGTTTGTTCTTAAACCACCACTCTCTAAATCCTATATTGATCAAGATCTGACCAGTAGTTCTTAAGTTATCCTAAATACGGCTTATTTTGACATACATTGATGATTATCTCATTTTATTAACATTAAAGTCGGTGGTACGAAATTTCAAATTTCACCACTCGCTTACTTTCAACTGCACATTTATTTACACAAATATATATATATATATATATATATATATATATATATATATATATTATGCTTGATCTGAACGCAAACTGAAATGACATGACATAATTTGTCAAAGTGATAATGTATGATTTTTTTGATTTGATTTTTATTTAATTTTTTAACACGCTTTATTAGCTTCGCTTGAATTTATTTATGTAGCGGAATCTTTTAACACAACTTGCACAAACGTGTAGCCGGCCGTTTGACTTGAGAATTCGCACCCCCAAGAACCGATTACAATATAATAATTTAATAACTTTAACCTAGTATCTTGATATATAATATAAAGATATGTAATCACAGCTCATAGTCAATGTGTGTAACGTGTATATTGTTAAAGCTCTTAATATTATTTGTAACACATATTAGTATATTATAAATAAATTTCTAAACTTTCACACTCCTCCGTATGTGCAATATGCTTAAAAATGGGGAACAAAGTTTTCGCTTTACGCTTTTATGTATAAAGATAATTCTTTAGTCTATGTGGATAAACACTTAAAGAACTTTCTTATTTCATTTGATTAATAAAATATTTTTCAACATACGTTTTCGTAGTTAAGTATATTGCAGGATGCTTGAGGGGAGCGAGTTACAATACTCAGAGGCTGTGTTAGGATAATCTATCTATTTGGAACAAAGGCGATGGAGCGGAACTGCTACTTTGTATTACATTGTGATCATAAAGTTAATCACGAGCCAGTCAGTTGCCGTACATTAGCCCGGTTTTAAATACCTTTTATGAATAGATTATGAAACCCTTGTTAAATAAACATTGTTTTAATGAAGTTTCATCATATATGTTGATGTATTTCATTGAACTATTTATAAGTATCATTGATATGTATAACCCAACCGTGTAGTGGACGTGTAAGAATACCCACTACCCCATAACGTCCCGAGGATATCGTAAAAGGGGACAAAGGGAATATGCAAAAGAAGATGGGCAGCATATCTTCCTGAAAAAAAAAACTCAAAATAATAAAATACTGCGGTTGCCAACCCGCTTGCCAAACTTGGCAATTATGGTAAAATTGCTCATGAGGCAATCTATGAGGGAGGCCTATGTTCAGTAGTTGACTTTATAGGCTGTAATGGATGGATAGATGAAATGGATAGATATGTACTATATTAGGAATATAATTTTGTCATACTCATTACAGACAATAAAATTCCATTGCCGAACATAACTCCCTCCCCCACAGATTGGTAGATGAGTTGGCAACCGCATATTCAGTTATATTAAGTTGTTATGAAGACTGATGCTGCTGCCATCACCTGTTTCAGTTTTCATCTGTCACCCACGGGACGATAATATGTGGTAGAGGATTCCCTTACGCCGCCACTACACGGGTATAATACTTTTAGTAATATCTTATTATAATATTTAAAACTCCTCTTAATACTGGGAACAGTGCCCATCACAGTGACTTATGAAGGCTGCCGATATACTTTTATATATATTATTATTTTATTGTCTTTTTTTATAACCGTTATTGATACTACCATAAAGTATACTGACAGAGAATATTTTAGCCTTAGGTCTGCTTATACAGTATCTAAGGTTTAATAAAGAATAATTATATAAATGTGAGGAGTGTGACGTGAGTAAGACGACTCAGTATGCAGTGATGAAGTGCTTTGCTGCAACGTGCTTGTGTGACCCGCAAACCATGGTTTAGGTCTGTAAATTTTTGTAAGTGCATCTGAAATATATTTATGTAAAATTCCTCTATGATATAGGAGAATATAGCATAACGTAGTTACGCCAGACCCCAGGCGCTTGACGTCTGCTACTGCAATTATCAATATATCTGCGAAACGTGACCATTAACGCCTTAAAAATTTGAATTGAAAAAAGAAAATTAAAAAAACTATGCTAATAAATATACGAGAATGGACTCAGAACTAAAGTAATTAATTTTGTATAGAAGGTTCGTTCAATATATTTACAACATTGAACCACTTAACGTCGCTTACCTCCGACGATCTGGATGAAAGAAATATAATTTTATACATTGATGCAAACTGTTTTGTCACAATTCTTTTATAAATGTAAACCATAAAAATTCACACCAAAACACAAAGAAATGCGTCCAAAAATGTCCTTTCAAACATTGATCTAATTTGAATCTTATGCCGCGAGAATTTTCTTTTAGTCATTTTTAATTAACATTTGATTTAATTGTTATATATTTAAAAAAAGATTTATAAAATGTAGTAAATTAGAATTATATGTAAAAATCTGTTCTCATACTATGTAATTATCATATTTTTTAAAGGTAACACGTATATTTTAAGGTTAATAATTTTTTAAATGCTCTTTAACTTAGAACATTATTCTTTTAATTTAATTTACAAAACACAAATACCATTATACAATCGTAGATTTAAAAAAAAGTTTGACAAATTTCTTTTTAAATTCCAACGTCGAGAAATACACGCATTTGACCTTAAATTCATTCGCATACGCTATCGGCTCCAATGTCAAGGAAATCAACACACGAGAGAGGCTTGAAACAGTTGTCTTGAGTTTCTCGCACTTTGCTCATTCCTCTTGGGACATGCTTAAGTGATATATCATCGGAAATGTGTTTAGTGGTTTCAGCGATTTCGTTGCGAAACAGGTAATGTGATAATGCAATAACAAAATATTACATTAGTTTCAGTACAGTTACACACTTTGTTATTAGTGTGTATTTCTTATACTTTACATATCTCTTTTGTTTTCGTGTATTTTCCGTAATAACATAGGTGATGTGCACTAGCATATTCCTAATAAAAACAATAATTAATTAAAAAACAGCAGTTACTAAAAGCTGTAGCAACTATGGCACATATGCGGGATATATGAGGCAAACTATGGGGGAGACCTATATTCAGCAGTTGACCTTGAAAGGCTGTAAAGAAGATGACGATATTAATGATAATGACTAAAACGCCTCTTATTATATATATATATATATATATATATATATATATATATATATATATATATATATATATATATATATTAGCATCAGAGAATCTGAACTATCCATGTTGCAAACAATGCATATTTTACCAAAAATAAACGGCCCGTAAAGTTCACTGCTAGACATGCCTTTTCCGATTTAGGTCAGATTCGCCTTAATCACCAGGCTTGGTAGCCAGTTTTTTTAGAGGATATGGTGACAAACGAGCTCACAGTCCACGTGATGGTAAGTGGTTGCTGTAGCCCATAGACATCTACATCTATCCTCGATAACGAATCAAAATGCAGATGCGTTGTCACCCATGAGGACTAAGATGGAATGCCTCGTTTCCAGTAAAAAGAATCTCCGGTGCTCTAAACTCACTATATGAAATTTTACGCTGGTATTCAGTGAGACCGTGGTACCGCCCCGTTCGAGCCGACCCATTCGTGCTACAACTATATTATACCTGCAGAGTGGCTCTACCACGAAAATATGGAGTGACAACCTCGTTAGACACGCAGAAAGTCGATGGATTCTGGGGCTAAGGACCGCGTGCTTTGTGGCATTCTTTGTAGGAGGCCTATGTTCAGGAGTAAACTTGTGAAGGGCTTTAATGATGATGTTGATTAACAATACTATTTCGAGCTTACTAAGCGTTTAAAAAATCCCACTAAACGTTTTATTTTCATCGGTACTCATGAATTTTTTTGTTATTACTTTCTTTTTTTAATTATAGGCGCGAGATTTATGTACTGCTTTTATTTGTGTTTTGTCAGTTGTCAAAACAAAATTGGTCGTTAACTATTTGTGGCACTTAGAATGCTCAATGCAGTTTTCTTTAGAAAAAAAAATCATATATACTTCTATACACCGTACTCTTTCTTTTAAATTAGGTAAAGGCTGTTATTTTTGGACAAGAAAATATCCAACGCGCTATTTCAATGCGTGAGATTCACATGTATTCGAAATATTTTTTCATAATTTATCGGACATGCAAATTTTCTCACGTTGTTTTCCTTCAACGATGAACACGTGATAAATCAGCACTTAAAAATTGCAATTAATAATTTCAATGTTGAAGGCGCGAATTAAACCCGGGTTGCTCGCGTATTGTTAAACTTACAGCGGGCGCTTAGCCACTGAACGATAAATTAAATAATATTCATACCCTGGTTTACTAGCGATTTAATTTATTTAATATTCTCAGATATATTTTTCAGGGTCTACAATTTCTTTTAAAATAATGTCACAAATCTTTTAGGAAAAGTAATTTGTTGGATAGCAGAAACATTGATCAATATTGTATTACAAAAATAAAAGGACTTTTAGATTAAAATCCATAGGGAGAAAAAAATATTCCGATCCGAAGCTTCGTCGGTCACGCAGGCTTTAATTCAATTGCTTCTTACGGCGACTACAAATCGGCCGCAAATATTTACTGTACCGGATAAAAAATATATTAAATATTGAATGAATTACTACAATTGTATTGTCTGATTTTTGATTCACTTAAAAGTTTTGGAAAGCCTGAAATATATTACTACAACCTTATTTCAGATAATTTAGGAGTTTTTATGTTATACAACATGTAAATATCTTTATAATCTATTAGTACCTTTTTATTGTGATCATAATATTAGGTAATTACATTTATTATAAGAACCATGGAAGCTCAGCGGCTAATATATTTTATCAGCGACTTGCCACGTATTTATCGGTGAAAAAACATGTGGGGAAGAAACATGCATGTCTGAAAAAAAATTGAAGACGTGTAAATCTCTCCAACACGCACTACCAAGCAGCATGTAATATTTGCTCCATGGGCCACTCTATTTCTGAGAGGAGACCTGTGTGTCGTATACAGACTGTAACTTTACATTAATCCTGATACTACAAGGTAACAGCTGTTGATAGTAATCCACCAAGGAATACTAAAAAGCACGGTTCTGAGCTACCCGCTTCCACGGATTGTCGCATGTCTTACCAGATCGTCTAAATATAAATAAATAAAAACTATTAAATCTAAATATGAAATATGTGATTTGAAATAAAATAACTCTGTCTGTTCTTTTTATTTCAACTCAAAGTTGACCTTTGAGGGAAATATACATCCACTATAGTGTCAAAAAGAATTAATTTTTTTTTATAGGATGGGGTGACGAACAAGCACACAGTCACCTGATGGTAAGTGGTGGCTGTAGACCATAAACATCTACATCTATCCTCGATTATGAATCAAAATGCAGATGCGTTGACACCCGTGAGGACTAAGATGGAATGCCTCGTTTCCAGTAAAAAGGATCTCCGGTTCTCTATACTCACCATACGAAACACACTACTATACTACTATATTACGCTGGTATTCTGGGAGAGCGTGGTCCTTCCCAAGTCGAGCCGACCCATTCATGCTACAACTATACTACTAATATAACTGCGGCATGGTTCTACCACGTATAAAATAAGTATAAAAACTACTGTCTCACTATATCAAGTGAAACTTTACTGTGTGAATTTAAGGTAACAATTTTAACCTTATCAAAATTTACCTATTTAGTTTGAATTCAAAAGCTTTCTGACCGCCTCGTTGATTTAGTTGTTATAATCATGACTGCTGAGCATGTGGTTCTGAGTTCGAATCCCAAGTAAGGAAAAAATTAGGATTTTCTCTCAAAAAGTTTTAGCAGCACTCAAAAAGACGGCGATTTACGGTGGTTGAGGTCATGTGGTGTTTCTTCTTGCACAAAAATCCTGAACCCCACAAAAATGTTTAACTGGTTGTTCAATTAGGTGTAGTAGTAGGCTAGTCTCTTTTGGGACTAGCTGCCTTGACTTCAATTTGGTTTGTTATTTACTAATCAAAAGATTCTTGGCTCTTTTTTACATGATATTAGCACTTAAAGTAACTATTCAGATATCTAAGATAACCAAGAATTCGAATATCCACCTTCCGATGCCTTCTGACATATAAACGCGTACTGCGAAGAAACCTAACGAATTTGAACGATGTCGTTGTAGAGTTGTAGTCTGTGTGTAAAATAAATCGATTTCCCGTTCTAATGACCATTTTTACTCGCCCCGCACGTAGCAATTGTAAATATTTTATTTTCTCGTTACCGTATAGTCTTAACAATGGAGACTTCTAATAAACAACGATGCTTAGACTAAAGAACAATTAGTTTGACCGTAATAGTTGTCAAGCTTGAAATGCATTGACCACAGCCTGAAATGCTTTGAAAAATATTTTTAATGCGCTATGCTACTCCCACGCTTTTCTTTCTTTAAATCTATGGGTACTAATGAGTCCTTTTATTCTTACTAATTAAAGCTCACCACTATGTGATTATTATGGATCTAAGATATTCTTAGTATTTAATGCGAAGTCTCGCGAGCAAGAAAATTCCTAGTAAATCGCACTGTGGACCGCCAAGTATCAAAACGGTATGGATGGTGCATTTCAATTCTTAATCTTAGACAGATGAATTAGCATCCACTTACCATCAGATGGTCTGTGTGTTCGTTTTCACTCTTATTCTATTAAAAAAATCAAACACAATAGAGAAAAAACCTGTCTTTCCCTTCTGGGGAGGTAGCCCTACTGTACAAACACTTCAGCACTTCGATTTTTTATAGAGGGGGCAAACGAGCATGCGGCTCACCTGATGGTGACTACCGCCACCCATTAACAACTGCAACAGCTTTGTCATTGCAGATGCGTTGCCAGCCTTTAAGAAAGGAGTAAGCTCTTTTCTTGAAGGTGCCTAAATCGTATCAATCCGGAAAAGTCGCAGATAGTAAACAATCCCACAGAGAAGTTGTACGAGGAAGAAAACTCTAGTCAAACGTACAGTTATAGTGGACCGCCAAGCATCCAAATGATGAGGATGGTATAGGGAATTTTGACGCGATGTGCGTTCGTGAAATTTGTTGGCTGGAACTAATCAGAACACTCCCCATGGTAGATTGGATAGAAAACGCAAAGGGATGCAACATCCCTACGCAGCGCCAGTGAATGGAGTCGAACAGAAAGAACTCGGTCGTCGACGGAGAAGTCGTCGTCGAAGGAGCTGGCACTGGGGTGCCCCGGCCCAAAGATAAGAACAGTATTCCATGTGAGGCCGAACTTGCGCTTTGTAAAGTAGCACGCGATGTGCGGCATGAAATACTGCCTCGCTCTGCTGAGCACGTCAAGCTTTTTAGAGGCCAATTTGGCCTTCCCCTCCCACGAAACTGCACACTATTCGATAAGTTGACTCTTCTCTTCTGATGCTAGCTCAGGTGAGGAGATACGAAAAAGGGCTTCTTTCTTTTCTTTTCTATCCGGCAAATCCCACACAGTTTAGGACAAAGAAATATCGGCCGCGCTGCTTCAAACAGCATTATTATATTACCAATAAATATATTTATCTGGCCGAGAATATCTTTCCGGCATTAAGTTCACTTTTGTACTAATTTTTGTTTGTTTGAGTGCAGTAAAGGATTTTCTATCTATCTATATATAAAAAATCATAATGGCTTTTAAAATATATTTGCATTGGTACGATTTAAATATTGTATATATTAAAATTACGATAAGCCACCGAATATACCATATTCAAAGATACAAGCTAGATAGCTGTATGAAAGTGGTAGCGAGAAACGTCCCATGCCGTATCTGAATAAAGGTTCTCAATCGACGAAAGCTTTTAGGAGATGAGATCAGGCACCTTGTATATCAACACTGCAATACGTTCCTACAAACTTAAAGGTGTTTCTAAATGCTATCAATGGTGCGATTTTGGTTTAGATTTCACAAGTAATTTACGTTCACAAATTGAAGAGATAAAAAATAAAACATCGGGAGATACCACCATAGCAAAATCAATAATATAAATTCTGTAGTAACTGTTTGAAAATAAGAAATTTTAAAAACCAAGTTGTCAGATAATATTAAATAGTATTTAATATTATCTGACAACTTTTTGAAATTTGTTATTTGTGACCTCCCCGTATATACCTGGTAAGGGTCTTTTAATGTAGCATTATTTAGATTTAAGGTAATAAGATTAGAACCATTAATTTTATAATTTTTTCGTTTCTTTTCAAAATTCTTTAAGTGTTTTGAATAAAATATATCCGAGATCCCGGCATTTCATATGTTCATCAAGTTTCATTACAATTGGTGAAGCTATTCTGAAAATTAGCCGGAACAGACAGAGAGATAAAATTTCAAAAATGTTGTTTAAGTCTTAACAGCATGCATATAACCCCACCCTGTAAGCTTAAGAGAAGTCAGGTGTTTCGATATTACAGCCAGATACAATTTTACTTTAATGAATAGGTGTATAAAAGATTAAATGTGGGTTTAATTAAATTAACTACTTATTTATAAATACGTTTCATTTACTGAGGTATAAAAGTACAACCCCTTAGCATTCCGTTGCCGTCGCAAGAGACGACAGAAGAAAACGAAATATGATAAGGGCAGCAGCACCTTTCTGATAAAACTGTTATAATAATAAACTTCAGTTTTCCACCTGTCTTACTGTCATAACCTGCCAAGGGTGACAGCTGTGCCACATGTTTATTCCATTTTTGATACGCCCAATTTAAAGAAGATTGCTTCTCAAAATGTATCCCATAGATGAAAATAAAAAGAGCTAAAAAGATAAATAATTGGGAAATTATTACAAGAACATTGCTTCTCAAAATTGATATCATTAATGTAAATAGTATTAGTGTATCTACGTTCTACAGTAGCAAAGGCTTCTTCTTAATATAAATGGAAATTAGTGCATAGTCCGCCGCTCTGTTCTCTATAGCATTATTTGAATATTAATCTTAGGCGTGCAGATTTCCTTACATTGTTTTTCTTTGTCCTGCTAAGTACATATTAATTAAGCGTTATTGGTTTTTTTTATAGGAGAGGGGGCAAACGGGCATGCGGCTCACCTGATGGTAAGTGTCGATCACCGTCCAAAAACAACTGTAACGCCAGGGGAATCACAGGTACGTCGCCGGTCTTTTAAAAAAGTGTAGGCTTTCTCTAAGTCGCAGCGGTCTGGAATAATTGTGTCGTCCAAATGATTAAGGTCATTATAAATTTTCGATTAAAATGTTTGTGAAAAGGAAGGATATAATTTACCAGCGATCAGCCTTTGAGCTTCAAGTTTGGCACATTTATCCATTAAGATAGAGTTTATTTTTATCAAAACCGACGTTGTTTGTTGGTTAAAATCTGGTCTTTCACCGTGTCGCCTGATTTTGAATTCCATAAATTGTTACAGACCTAGTATTCCAACCACAGATAGGTTACTTGTAAATTCTGTTATTTTGCGTAAACTTGTGGCACTATAATACTATCCGCCAAGGCTATAGCTCTTGATTATTTGAAAGTTATCGTTGTCCTGATTTTCAAAGATTGTCCAGATTGACATGAATTCATCATTACCTTAGAAATAAATTCTAAATTATTATTTAGAACATATTATGTTTTTAAAATGTGTACGTATAAACAAACAGGAAATTCAAAGCCGAAAAATAGACTTATTACCATATATCAGTAAAAAATTGTATTGAAATTAATGTCCATGTTTAAAATTCAGAGAATAAAATGAGCTTGTAGTCCATCTGATGATAACCGGAACGTCGCTCATAATCATCTACGCAAAGTGCAAAAAAATTGCGTGTGCTATATCTCCCTTTAGTACTAAGATGGATTACCTTGGTCTATTATTGATGAAAATTAAAATGGCACTTAATAGTACCCTTAGTATAACCTTATAACGTTAGAATCGGAAAAAGATAGAAAAATGAGTAGTAATCATAATATGTATATATTTTAATGAGTCAATGTCTGTATTTGCAATTTTACAAACATTTAAAAATTTATAACAAAATTCATAGGACCTTTTTAATCCATATTTCATTAAAAACTATAAAAAAGTTGTCCCGTAGAAACTAAAAATTCATTGTAATTTTAAAAAATCGGTTTAAACAATATAGCACCGAGTTGCCCTAAGGCAACATACGTAAAAATTGAAGTGGAATATTTTTCGTTACACATGCGCCAATTCCTCCTGGACTATATTATTAAGACCATAGAATACTATAATAATACACAATAGAATTTTTGTACGAGGCTTAGCGTCGCAAACTCGATTCGCTGTGTTGCCAACTCAATAAATTTACACATTTTAGACTTTTGGTTAATGTTCAAGATCATCATTAAAAAAAATTTTTTAAATTTTAATACATATTTATTTGTAAATAGAGTGTAATTTGGCATCTTCTAAATAATTTGCATGCGAAATTTGGAAACGGTTGTAACGTCAAAACACATCTCTTGTTGATATTTATACGTGTGAATTGACGTGTTAGTGACATTTTTGTGGCTACGCGGGCTCCGCCCACTCCCTCGTTCTATTATTTATGTATTATAGTATTCTATGATTAAGACCTATAAACCCCTTTTTAAAATTGTTGCCCATCGATCTGTTTGATTATCTGTGTTTTTATCAGGGCTAATATTTAAGATGACTGAGCAGATTTTAATGAAACTTTACAAATATATAAAGAACAATATCTCGATTTATCTAATATATGTTTTATTCGAAAAGCTTAGACAAAAAATTAAAAGTCGATAAAATATAATATGTTCTTTTACTATCTTACGAGTAGATCTAAATAACGTCTCTTTATATCCTGCGCAGATAAAGCAAGGGCTAGTATCGTCGCTAGTATCAAATACTTGTTACATTTAGAAGTTGTAATAATGGGGTTCTATCTATCGGATATCCAAATTTTATATCGACAGGTAAGAAGTAAAATTGATTAGCGGAAAAGGCAGAAAGCGGAAAAGGCAGACATCTTGGTTGATATGGACTTCCACACATTTATGATGAGAATTTTTTCTGCGTTGATTGCGAAGGGTTCCATTAAAATTTGGACACGTTTGTTATGATTAAACTTTTCAATATTTTTGGGAAGTTTAAAAAAGTGCTATAGAATTAGTCAAGTTTCAGTGCCTTCTGGGGTTTGAACTAAACTCATTTTAATCGCCCCAATCAAAACACTTTTAGCAAAGATAGTCTACGCGGTCGAGCTACTTTGCAGCTACATCATGGTTGTGGCACAAACGCTCGACCGGGAAAGGGCTACATTCTCACAGATATCAGATTAAAATACCGCTGTTGTGTTTCGTATGGTAAGCGTAGATAACCTACGACTATTTTCACTTAAAACCAGGCATTCCATCCTATTTTTCAGGAGAGATAGAGCATCTGCATTTTAAATTCTTTCTCCTTCAAGCGACAGTAATGGAAGAGCGCGGATCGCCAACTCAAAAGGTCGTGGGTTCGTATCCGCCATTTGAATACTGTCGCGAACCACTCCTAACACAAGCGTTTCAGGTTTATCAGGAGTGGTTAAAAGGAATCTTAGTAATGTTAATTAATAAGATTACTAATATATTTTCTCTCACAAAAAATTCTTAATCGAGCGTATATGATGTCGATGTCTATGGACTACATCACACACTTACCATCAAATGTACTGTCTGCTACTGATAGATTATGGCGTAGCCCAGTTTCGTACTGGCTGGTTCAATTTTCAAGAAATATGTAGTTTACTTCTTTATATCCAGCAATGATAAAAGGGTGATAAAGAAGTTTTAATAGAAAATAACATATAATGAACTGCATTAGATAAAACGAGTATCGAAATCGTGAACTAATGGCTTGATAGAAAGTTCTTATAATATGAAACCTCGGCTTAATTCCGATAAGTTGATAATATATTCATCTGCAAACACCAATAGATGATAGCAGTGCCCCCGAAACGTCATTATTTAATACTTACTATATTATTTAATACTTATTTAATACTATTTATTAAAACGTCATTGTTCAATTTGCAGAATTAGCTTAATAAATGTGTTTGAATTACCGTTTTTGCAAATATGCGCGCGCCGTAGATCCAGCTTTTGTCGTAAGCTCAGTGTGTGCGGATCAGTTGAAAGCGGTGGACGTCGGTTTCCTTCGGTGCGGATCTCTCTGCGTATTTCACGAGCGATTGAACAAATCCTGACGACAGTTTTAGTGTAAGGTTCTATGATAAAGTGTTGTGTTGCGAAACAGTGTCACGTTCGAGGTAAGTTAAGTGATCAGATTTAAAATATTTTATATTGAAAGTTGAGATTAATTGTATTTTTTAGTTTTAAATAAGTCCTTTAATCTACACTTCAATTGTTTATGTTTATTCGTTTATTCTAAAATGAGCCTTAAGTTACTGAAATGGACAATTTGTGTATATTCTTACGCAGAACTATTTAGTTTTGTTTATATTCAACTAAATATAGTTATTTATATTCTATTTGACGACCTATTTGATGTAAAAGAAAATATAGCGATTCCACTATCAATGAAAGAAATACGAGTAGCTCCTTTGGCTTGAATAATGCATAGCTGTGGTTCGGAATATTTGCAATGAAAGATCTTTTGTTTTCATTTTATTGGTACCAATTTAAACCAGAGATTTTCTTAGAGAGATTTAAGGTCGTGTTTTCATCGATTTATTGTTGTACTAAAATATAAGTTTAATTGTTACCTATTTAATGACGATTTAAATTAACAATTAATGTTAACCATATTAAGAATACTATTTATTTATTATACATGTTATTTATTTCTGTCTAATACTCTTTAATACATGTTCAACATCACAAAACACGGTCCTGATTACGTGCAACCACAAATTTTTAATGATTTGCTAATTCATTCTGTGTAGGACCGAATTTTTATATACGAAAAATCAAGTAATTAAAAATTGTATAACATAATAAACTATCTGAAATAAATTTACTGATATCTTTACGAATCTTATAAGTTAATATTCCTCTGAGAAAGAGGTAAATAAATATAAATTTTAAATTTGTCTAAATCAGTTTAATTAAACAAATTTTAAGGATTTTATCCTGTTTAATTTTATAATTTCAATTAACGACTTTGCGAGTTTGTTGTAACAGTAACGGGGGGTACGATATATTTGCCATCCTGATGTCATAGTTAGCTCTTATTATTTGTTTGGAAACGTTGGAATTTAAACGATAAAATTGAATGCGAAGAAAAGAGAAATAGAAATTATTATTGTATAAATTTCTTGAAAAAGGACATCTAAATAAATAATTACATATTTTTAATATGTCAGTTACTGAAATATTAAATCAGAAAGTCATAAAACATACACGGTTAAAATAATTTAAAATTTGGTGCATTGCCAGTCAGACTTATAACAGCGCTCTCTGTACACATGTTTGGGTCACGACGCCATGCTCGTGCATATAAAACGCTGTTATTGCGAATTAAATCAAAGGATGGTGGCGATGCAATTTTCTAAAATACGAATTTAACGACTTTATGGCGGCATAAGTGAATTCAAGAGCCTTATGTTATAGCTGTTGCATGATTGGATCGGTTTGACCGAAAAAGGAGCTCTATCTCACAGAATAATAGCAAAAATTTTGTGTTTGATTTTAATTTTCTTTTTAATTAAATTAATGTGACATACCGTGTGGTGTGGCGAGTAAGAATAGACTATCAATTAGCGTCCCGTGGGCAAGGTAATAGGCAACAGAGGGAATCTAAAATAATTTTAAAAAAAAACTGCGGCTGCTAAGCCGCCCGCCATGCGTCCGCAAAATACTACGTTCGAAAAAATTTACGGGTAAGGCCTATTTTCCGTAGTAGAGTTTCACTTTTCGCTATTTTGCTACAATAGGGGGTGGATTTTTCCACCAAATTTATATTGTAGAGCCATACATCAGTTATATTATCATACTCTGTATGGGATCAAGTTCCCACCACCTAGTAGTCGTATTGTGAATGATGAGAAAATCATTAAAAGTGAAAAGTTTCCCTCATTTTTACTGATGATGAGACATTCCATCGTTAGTCCCAAGAACTAAAGAGAAGGGAAAACAACGAATCGGCATTTTGATTTTTCATCGAGAATAGATAACGACTAAATCTAATTTCAACATTCAATATTAATACTAAAAACTATAATGAAGAAAAACATAAACTATTACACAGTACACACAGTCAGTACAGTCCATCTCCCCGTGGTATCTTGCCAAAAACGCTGGATACGTTTCCTCGCTGAATGGCTATACTTAGCTTTTGAGCGAGATAAGAACCAGCGCTCTAATCACCAGCAGCGACGACCACTTGCAGTTACAGTTCCTTTAGGAACTTCACCGCACGTGGACCTCACGGACCATCTTCGACGGTTATCTCCCAAAGACTCATATTTACGCCAATTACTTAGTTCAGTTGCCTCTGATACCACACCGGCTCTCAACGACTGAGAGGCTGTTAAAATGTCTATACATTACGCGGATAGATAACGTGCGTCTATGGGTTACAACTTAAATTAACCATCAGTTGAACTGTATGATATTATGGCATCCTCACTTAATAAAACGAAAAAAAAAAATTGATAAAAAGCAAAAGCTTGAGAATATGAAAATATTTTTTTATTTTTAGTTAATTGAAGTCGGTTTTACTTTTTATTAAATGTTGTGCTTTACCCTTTCAAGTAGACTTGGTGGAGAAATAGAGAAATATCACAATCACTATGATGTCTAATAGTTGCTTTAAAAATTCTATCTCTTATATTCTATTTGCCATCAGGTGAGACGCATACTCGTTTTCCCCCTTTATATATTTAAAAAAAAATATAGATAGAGCCATTCTGCAGCTATATTATGGTTGTAGTTCGAATTGGCAGGCACGATTGGGGAAGGATCACACTCTCACAGAATACCAAAGTGAAATAGAACCTCAAGGCTGTTGTCTTTCGTATAATGAGTGTAGAAAATACTCTTTATTGGAAAAGTGGCATTCCATCTTAGTCCACGGGGGTAACAACGTACCTGCACTTTGTTTCTAAATCAACGATACTTACCATCGGGTTGACTGTGTGCTTGTTTGTCATCCTTATTTAATCAAAATATGGTTTAAAACATAAAGTGTAAACTTTTATTGAATAAAATAATACAGATACATAAAAATACAATCAAATGGATAACCGCTTTCTTTTTGAAGTCGGTTAATTTTTTTTATGTCTTTTCGTCTCGTGAGTGTTCAACAGTGGACATTTACGGGTTAATACAAAACAAGGTAATAATAGGCTATTTTAATTATACGCATCATTTAAACTGGTAAAGAGATTATATTTATTAATTGTTTTTAACAATTTTATATTTTGAAGCTGCCCGAATCTTTAGTTGTACCATTAAAAAAGGAAGACACTAGTTTCCAAGATACAGTTTTTACAATTAGTTTAGAAATCAGGGTGCGAGATGGATAATTGGGGTGGAATATTAAAACTTCGATTTAATTGATAAATTATTCGTGGCAAACAATTAAGAGTTTATTAGTGTTATATAATTTAGTTAAATTCAGTTATAAGTATTGTTCATTGCCTATAAAATTAATCGAAAAGTCAATAAATTGTCTATGATTTTTGTAATGTAGCATCATAAAATAGGTATCTTACAGGTTCTTTATCGTAATACACTCGAATCACAATCAATTTTAAATTAAATTAATTATAAATATCATTTAAGTTTTTAGTGTTTGTTTCTTTAATATAGTTTTTTCAATATTGCGTATACATACATTTCAATGTCATAACCTCATAATATTAAAATATTATAATTTACATAAAATATACAATATATGTAAACTTAAATCTGTGAAAAATTGATATAGTTTTATTTCATAGAAGTTAATTATATTATTGACTAAAAATATGTATTTAATTTACACTAAATGTAATAACCGTATAGTAGAGTGTAAGTATACCAACTACCGCGTATGGATCCGGTTCGTGGATGTCGTAAGGGGCGATAGAGTAAAATTAAATCTGGTGACGGGCAGCAGCATCTTCACAGTGACAGCCTAAAATTTTAAAACCTTATCCAAGTCCGTCTGCCGAACATGGCAAGCTATATTTAAGCTACTATTTGACGCTGGTATTCTGTGAGAGCGTGGTCCTTCCCCGGTCGATCCGACTTATTCGTGCTACAACTATACTACTAATATAACTGCAGCATGGCTCCACCACGTAAAACTATGATAACATGAAGCAATCTACAGTTGCCCCATCATGGAATATGTTCAGCAGTGGAATAATATAGTGTAATGAAACGTAATTTAACAACTACAAGTTAAAACTCAAAACAATGTGAGAAAATATTTTATAAACAAGAATTAAAACAAGTTCTTCTTCATTCTTATAACTCACTCATAATATTAAATTTCACGTATTTTGAAACGGTGGTTGCTTAATAGTTAAGGTTACAGACCGTGATCTCATTTACTGTGAGACTGAATTCGCCGTTCGACCATCTGGCGAACAACTATCAAATCGGCATAAAATAGCAACTTAATGCTGCTATGTTTCGTATGGAGGAGGTAAATGAGATGAAAAGAAGGGATTAAGCGAGCCTTTCTTAAAGTAGCAACGCTTTTTATAAAGCCAAAGTTTCAAAAATCAAGAGTGCCTTTTTGGAACGACTGAGTTTAGCTTTACAGAATGAAGAGAAGATCAATTTAAAAAGATGTCATACATATTATTATTCTCTACTATGCGTCTTCGTTCATACAAGGACATAATATTTTTATCAGTTAATAAATTGTAAAAAACTTAGGAAACGTTCCTAACCAATGAAAGAAGCGACTTTCATATAAATTGAAAATCGAACATTGGAGCACCTTTTTAAAAATTTATTATAAAGGTACTGTTGTAGACAAAAATATATTATGTATATATTATATATGTTACCGTGAAGGTAGATGGAATTATATAAACATACAATCTTTTCTCCTACTATGATCTAAGATCCTTTTCGATTCGATTTCTTTCCAGTATCGGAAAATGTTATAAATTAAAAAGGTTATACAAAAAATACTGTAACAATATTATTCTATTCTAAAGGTTACGTGCCTCTGAACTGCATCTAAGCTTCCTTTTTATTTCTCGAACATAAATGCTTCTATCGGAAGTAGAACATACTATGTCCCAGAGACACCTAGATCTCTTCTCAAGTAAGGATCAAAGTTCAGATGCGTTATTACATATGGGATAAATGCTTCGTTACCAGTAAAACATTCTCTTCACTCTTCATTCAAGACAAAGCCGCATGCTGCTATTTCACGCTGGTGGTATATGCAAGCGAGATCTTTCCCCAAGCGAGCCAACCCGTTCATGCTGCAGCCATAACACCCTATAGAGTAGCTCTACCATGTTAAAGTTCTGATCAGCTGATGATCTACTGCGTTTTGAAGTATTGTAACTATATCAAATACAAGAACACTCATTCATTAAAACATTTAATAATTGCAGCCAATCAATACTCCACTGGTGGACAATGGCCTCCCCAAAAGATTGCCTTAAAGGACATTGTCATTGCCTCTATGCCATTGTTGTCACGTTTGGCGGTAGGGTTGGCAACAGTAGATATTTACTATTTTGAACTCTTATTAGGAAGGTTTTGCTACAGACGGGATGATTAGTGGTGTAGGAAAACCCAATACTCCATGTATTGATTTCTCCTACACCACTACTAAGGTAAAGGTACGGCATACGAAGGCATAGATAGGTAGATATGATGTATTTAAATGTATCATTAGATTTATCTTTGTATACGGAAGTGACTTAGGGTATAAAATTTTCCATCGAAACATAAAAAAAGTGTGTATACTCGTAGATTGCTTAATATAAAATAGAGAAATGTAACGTACATCATTAATACTTATGTACCTAGGTTTAAATATAAATGTAATTTTTGACATAACATTAAAGTGACTGTAAATTATTGGTTAAGGGTCAGTTTAAAAAAGTAAAAAGTCATGGGTTAGAACCGCCATTTGGCTAAAATTTAAAATCTAAAGCTAAAATCGGAAAGAATTATGTCAAGCTTAGTTTGAATGGTAATAGTACTCTTGATATGAGTAATAAATATAATTAAAATTAAAATATAATATATATATATATATATATATATATATATATATAATATATATATATATAAATAGACTTTAATGCCTAGGAGTACGTCTAGGTGTTGGTCGTTCAAGCTCTTACTTGTTTCTGGCGACAAACATCAGTGCGTGCACTACTATAACGGCTCTGTATACTCTAAAGGGTATACAGAGCCGTTAAAATAGTAGGCTGTGAGGTAATCCAGGTCGTCACTCCATCTAGTGGGGGGTCACCCTACACTACGCCTACCTGTACGAGTCTGCCACTCGAAAACCTTTTTTCCCCATCGGGTGTCGGTGGTTCGAGCTATATGGCCGGCCAATTGCCACTTCAGCTTACCAATCCGTTGGGCTATGTCGGTCTCTTTAGTTAGACTGCGGATATCCTCATTTTTAAGTTTATCACGCAGAGAAACCCCGAGCATAGCCCTTTCCAAAGCTCACTGAGCGACCTTGAGCATCCTCATACGGCCAGCAGTAAAGGACCACGTCTCAGATCCATAAGTCATCACTGGCAACACGCACTGGTTGTACAATCTAGTTTTCAGGTTTTGAGGTATACCTGACGAGAATTCCATCTCCATCTTTAGTGGTGACAACGCATCTGTAACCTTTTTTGTTTGAAGGTAATTACGAGTGCCCATGGGCTGTAGTAGCCATTTTCCGTTAAATGGATGGTTTTTCAATTCAATTAAATAAAAAAAAGTTGGCACATGGCTCATAATAATAATTCATGTTATAATCAGAAACTTAATGTTTGCTTTGTGGCATGGTGTTTAAAACAAACGATGTTAAAGTCATATAGCAAGATTGATGAATATATTTTCGATCTAGGAAATGGGCAAACACCGCGTCGCAGGTGATTAATCACGCCGTGTCTCACTTGCCCTAAGTGGGCAATAAAATGTTCGATACCAAAATTTAAACTTTACATTAATCATTTGCGCGTTAAAATGTTCGTATAATAACCTCTACTTTTACTAAAATAATTTAAAATGTACGTAGCAAAATCATCACTTTCTTTTATTTACGGCCCACCTCGGGCTTAATTAATAAATTTAAAATTATTATCAAAGTCCATTTTTATTTTATCATGGTTTCGATTTCTCAAAAACATATCTAAGTTTTTCAATAGTCTAGATCACTCCTGGCATTACTACCTCTTGTTTGTAAAGTTTAATTGCAATCGGTTTAGCCATTCTGAGCTTTTGATTGATTTAGGCCAGACAGACACACAGTAAAAATTTTAAAAATGGTTATGCATATCTTTATGCCATGCAAATAATCTCTCAGCTCAATAAAAGGCAGTTATTTCGATGTTTAAAACAGACAATTCAATTTTATTTATATAGATAGATTTAAATTAAAATGTCTAATATACGTTTGTCATTTTTCGAAATAAGATCAAAAAGTAGCTATACAGTAATTTTTAAAAAGTCTACTGTACCCAATCTAATTAGTTTGCTTATATTATGTCAAGAAATGGATATCTTCTACATAATTTGTATTTTTACCTGGCTAGATAGAGGTTCGATTACCATTCTCGGTAGTTGACGCGATAAGTTTTACTCTGAATTTTTAATAACTAAACTACAGGAGCACATAACAGGTCCAAATCTTGTGATTTGCTTTTTTGACACTAAATAAACATATTGCATGTGAGTAATTTTGGTGAAAATATAGAATTCGCCAATGTCTTGACTATAGCGCCACTCCTAGCATAATTATCACTTTGACACAATAAATATATTTTGTGAATTTAATCTCAATCGGTTATGTCGTGTAATTACACGAGCACTAACAGATCTACATTTGGGATGCGTATTTAGCAGAGATGGGAGATATGATAAGGATATAGAATGACGAGTGAACGTTAGAAATAGAGTAAATGGGGTTCTACACTCTATTGTGGAAAGTCAAAATGTGCCAAAAAAGGCACGTATGGCAATTCGCAATGCTGTGTTAGTCCCTATTTTAACGTACGGTAGTGAAAGTTAGGTGAGGTAGAAGAAGCACCAGAGTAGAATAAACGCAGTAGAAATGCGGCCCTTAAGGAATATGTTAGAGCTGAATCTGTGTGACGGGGCGTGAAGTTGTGGATAAGAGAAGAGTATGGTATGCAAGATGATGTTGTGACAAAGATTAAGAAAGGAATGCTTCGGTGTTTGGTCATATAGAAAGAATGAATGAGGAAAGAGTGACAAAGCAAATTTATGTTGCAGAAATGAACGGCAGAGTCGGTAAGGGACGCCCCAGACGCAAGTTTGTCGACCAAATGGGCGACATATTGAAAATGGGCCAAATTAAGAGTACCCTTAGCCAACGAGCATATATAGGTATATGGAGTATGATGTGGAGGAAGCGATAGAGGTGTGTCAGAATCATGCCAAATAGAAGTCTGTAGTCTCTGCCTACCCCTTTGGGTGACAGTCGTGTGTGCTTATGTATGTATTAAAAAAATAGACGATTACTGCACACTTTAATAGATTCTATTACATTTAAATGTTAGAACCACGCTGCAGCTACATTATGGTTGTAACACGAATGGATCGGCTCGAACGGAGAAAGGCCACGCTCTCAGCCAGCGTAAGCCAGATTGCCAGCGTAAATAGCAGCTTACCTTTATTTACGTTATAGACCCTTTTTACTGAAAACGAGCTATTCCATGGTATTCGTCATGTGTTGAATCGAAGGTAAATTTAGACGTCTATACGCCAATGCTGTGGCGTATAGACGTCTAAATTACTTACCATCAGCTGGATTGTGAGTTCGTTGGTCATCCCTATTATATATATACAATATGTAACGTAATTAAGGCACACCCTCAGACACCCCAATATATATAGTATATTATGTTATAATCAAAATACATACACTGAATTTTTAGTGAAACATTTTTATGCACTGATTATTTATCAAATTATTTACACTAATGCCGGAGGAATGTTGTGGTCACAGTACAAATCCACGACCGCAAAGACTTTAACGTGCTTGAAATAAAGTTCATTTTTCTTTATTTTTATTGAATGACAGAATTAGTAATAATACAAATGAAACAGCACTCTTAAAAGTCTTATTGCCTTAAGCTACGGTCCATTTCAGTTTGTTTTGACTGTACAGATTTAGTGTGACTAATTTACGTAGTTTTAATTATTTTTGGGATAAAAAATTACCTATATTAAAAATGATAGGAATCGATTCAGTAAACCATTCTGAAGAAACTACTTTCTCAAAGTGCTGCGTTAATTATGTTACGTGTTGTATATATATATATATATATATATATATATATATATATATATATATATATATATATATATATATATATATATATATATATATACATGATGAATCACACTGGCGCTAGAACACCAAACGTTGGCTATCACTTTTATAGCGGTAATTTTTCATTTAGGGCATTTTTTAGATACTGAACCGAGATCCAACCAACTTGCTTAGCACTTGCGATCAACACACACAAACAGAATTAATTTTTTAACAATGCGGTTCAAAATTCCGGCGTTTGTGTGAAGTGCAAGGCACGTCTGGACTCGTAATTCGCACTGGCGATCATTAACTTATTTACCTTGCCAAATTGACGCAAATCGACCGATGTTTTGATGCTAACGTTGAATGCTGCTGCCAATTCAGCAGTAGATTGAGTATCATCATCTTCTACAATCGCCTTTAATTTACCATTGTCGACCAAAGTTTTTGGACGAACACAGGGTTCAATTTTCAGGTTGAAATTTACATAATAGAAGCGGGCAAACCAATAACAGGTTGTACGATTGTTTGTAGTGTTCGCCCTGTAAACGTCGTTGATGTTGCGTGCCGCTTGTACCACGATGTTACATATATTCCATAATTACTCGAATTTTTAACTTATCCGTGCTAACGATAAATATACAGACTACTAGTAGATGATAGTAGGAAGATTCATATGTGATAAAACATGATGCTAATCAATAAAGAAATGACTAATTTTGTGAAAACAATGCCATGTTTTCAAAATAAAATTAATTTGAAATTAGAATTATTAGCCAAAAAAATTATTTTGATTTGAAATGGCTAGTACTGCAGAACTGCAATTATTTATTTTGGCTATACTAGGCTGCACTAAAAGTATCGGGAATGGAATATTTCCAGCGTTCCTGTCATATTAAAATATTTTTAATTGAAAACTCTTTGGTTTTAAAAATCGAATACCATTTACCTATTTATTTAAAAAAAGATTCTCGGTCTTATCACAAGATTTTGTCAAACTTGTTTAGTCGTTGAGAAAATGGAATTGACTCGAGAAAATTCAAGAGCGATGATTTATTATGACTTTCGAAGTGGTTTAACACAAAAACAGTGTGTTGACCGGATGATTTCTGCATTTGGTGATGAAACCCCATACAGAACCACAATTTATCGCTGGTTTGCTGAATTTCAACGTGGACGTGTCAAGCTCAGTGATGATCCCATCAAGGTCATCCAAAAACTGCAGTCACCCAAGAAAATGTTGATTCTGTGCGTAAGCTGATTGAGGAAAATCGACATGTAACATACTACAAAATTCAGGCAACTTTAGACATTGGCATGAGTCAAATATAAATAATCTTGCATGAACAATTAGGTGCAAAAAAGTTGTTTCCCCGATGGATACCGCATTCGCTCTGTGAAAAGCAAAAAGCGGCTCGCGTTACTTGGTGCGTCAGAACTCTCGAAAGATTCCACGCAGGATCCTCAAATGCTGTATACAACATCGTATCAGGTGACGAATCCTGAATATATGCGTACGAACCCGAAACAAAAAACCAGTCACGAGTTTGGGTGTTCGAAAATGAGTTAAAGCCAACAAAAATTGTTCGTTCACGGAGTGTTGCAAAAAAAAATGGTGGCCACGTTTGTCTCCAAAACCGGCCATGTTACGACTATTCCTCTTGAGGGACAAATAACTGTTAATGAAAAATGGTATGCTAGCATTTGTTTGCCACAGGTCGTTTCTGAACTCCGTAAAGAGAACTGCAACCGCCGCATCATCCTCCAGCACGACAATGCGAGTTCTCACACACAGAACAAAAGAGTTTTTAGAGTAGGAAAACATAGAATTATTAGACCATCCGCCGTATAGCTCTGACCTAAGACCTAATGATATCTATACTTTCCCTAAAATAAAGAATAAATTGCGTGGACAGAGATTTTCATCACCGAAGAAGCTGTGGACGCCTACAAAACAACCATTTTGGAGACCCCAACTTCCGAATGGAATGGTTGCTTCAATGATCCATCGTATAGAAAAATGTGTCAAATTTCGCGGAGAATACTTCGAAAAATACATTTTTAAACAGTAATATTGTGTCACTTCCTTGATTCCCGAAATTTTCCTCGTAAGATGCGTGTTTGAGCAAAATGCCGCGCTAGTCGTTTTTTGTGAGGTTTTCAGGAGCTATCTACTTGTTAATAAAAAGATATATCAACTATTAACAAATCTGTTAAATTTCTATATAATCTTGATTCCATAACAGCCAATTCCAATTTTTGAAAAAGAGTAAATACTTCATGAAATGCGAAATAATTACCGATAACATGCATCTCCTCATAAAGTAAACACTATTTTAATTTGCGATTGACACTAATTGATAGGCAATTTATTAATGAACATTTTGATCTATTTAATATTTTTCAAGTCTAAAATTTGATTTTATAAAGAAAATATTTTGAAATATATTATCTCTTACGCGATATATTATTCTCATTTTTGAGATGGTTATTTTGTTTACAACTACAATGAAATTGTTTATTGCAAGTTCTTTGAAATTTACAGCTAATGCAAAAAAATATAATCCCTCAGATACTCTTATTTACTCCATTTATTCAGTTTAATCTGCTCCGATGCCGTTCAGGCCCTAAACAAGAACCTCGAGGAAAAGATGCCGCTAAAGTGTCTACGAACGTAACATCCCACATAAGGGGTTTCACTCAGTCCCAAAGGGTCCTCAGGTCCAAACTCCTACCTCTACTTCCTAGTCTTCTTCCATCATTTCCAAATATTCCAAAAGAATTTTGAAATATAAAAATGGAAAACAAATTATTTAAAAAATATATTTTTAATTTAGTTCGTTACGAGAACCATAACGGGCAGTGGCCAGCACCGACACGCACTACCCGACCACAAGAACACCGATTGGATAAACAAATCGCCACTTCTAGTCTGCTAATGCTACACGCAAGTTTTCACCGACAAGTATTATACTAAGAATAGTATGCCTAGACGAAGAACGGACATTAACACGTATTATAATGTGGGAAAACGTTTCGCCCGTCGTAAGAAAAAATTGAATTAAACACTTTAGACTCAGACTTGTAATTGATTCTGTCGTCGTTGAATTGTCTTTGCGTTTCGATTTATTCTTTTTATTTAATATACGTATAATAAACATATATAAATTTATATATTTAGCTCGATGGCTTATTGTTAAAATACATCGTAATCGTTTCGTTTTGCTAGGTTTTGCTGAATTTGTGATTTTATTAAATGTCAATCTTTGAAATGTTTGACTCAATTTGGTTATTAAATTGTATTTGTGTCTTTAATTTTGTGGTATTAAACTACATATTAACCGAATGTGAAGGTACTTACATGATAATATAAATTTTTATTCAGATAAATTTTATAATATATAGATACGTTTATGCCCCGATGTGACACGCCAAGTATATTTAGAATAACTCCATAATGGATTGTAATTATCTTTTGAAATATTAAAGGAGGGTGTTATGACGAAACACAAATGTAGAATTCATAACTAACATAATACATTACGATGTTTAGATTCTCAGTAGTATTCAATATGTCAGATAACGTAGTGTTTTAGTGCATTCTACTTATTCTGAAAACTTTCACTTATAAGAACTTAAGCTCTTAGAATAATCGATACAAAAATTTGGCTAAACCCTCATATAAATGATTTCGTATTGGGTGATCGTCATTTTGTATCTTAAACGGATCATCTTCCTGTTTTTATATTCATTGTACTTTGATTTTAAGATTATTAAAAAAAATACGATTTAAATTTTTTGACCACTACTTGATAGTAAATCGTGTAATTAGTAACTCCCCCAAAATAGTTTGATTAATCAATCATCAAAACAGCTAAAAGGCGAACCTAAACTCGGTCATGTTTTTTTAAATAAGCTCTATTTGTTACCGTCGCTTCCATTTTTTTTCAACTTTTCCTTTTTTAACTTTTTGACTTGTTTTTATGATATATTTTACGTTGAATATTTAGGAGAAGTTTTCCATAGTTGTATCTTAAATTTATTTTAGTTTTAATGTCAGGATGTCAACGTATTATTTCTTAATAATTACTTTATCTTGTTCCCCACATTTACGAAATATAGAAAAAGTTTATTTTATATTTATTAACCTCTATGATGACAACTTAGTGTACACGTTTAATATTATAAATAGATAATAATAATAATAACGTGGATTTGTAGTTTAAACATTAGAAGTATTTATTATTTAGAAATTTTTAATTTTTATGTAATACTAGCTGGTACCCGGCGCGTTGCTGCGAAGAAATAATTGTGGAAATATTATTAAAAATTTAGAAGAGTTATATTGTCCAATTAGGAATTATAAAGCCATTTATTGAAATAGACTAATATACACTTTCAAATAAATCTGTATAATAAATCTGTCGGTACTATAATGGCGCCACCTACTGTAAGTAAATATTACTATGCCTATAGCCTTCTAGCATGTGCAACCAATAAGTTGACAAAATTTTACCGTAATCTGACGAACGGTCAAAATACTACGTATTTAATTTTTATTAGATTATTTCTCATTAAAAGTAAAGTAAAGTTACAGCCTATATACGTTCCACTTCTGCACACAGGCCTCCCCTCATTTCTGAGAGGGTTTTAGGGCAATGAAGTGTCCGCCGCGCTGCCCCAATGCGTGTTGGCGAACTTCCGAAATATTTTTTTCTTATTCCTCAGGCATGCAGGTTTCTTCACGATGTTTTCCTTCACCGTCGAGCACGTAGTAAATCAGCACTTAAAATTGCAATCAACAATGTCATTGGTGCCGGCGGGGATCGAACCCGGGTTACTCGCGTTCTGTTATATTTAAAGCGAGCGTTAAACATTTGAGCTGCCACGGCTCATTAAATTGGTATTAATTAAATACGGTGAAATTTAAAAAGAAAAGTATAACAAATATTTTATAAAATAATAATAAACAGTGCCTGTTTCTAGAAATGAAAATGTGGATCAGAGATTTTCCTTCATTGCTGCCCGTATAAGATAGCTTAAGGTCTCACAGCAAGATACGAAGTGCTATGCTTGAAGTGTGAAAGAAATTGGAATATTTCCTTAAGGAGAGGCTGGATTGTTGAGTATAGAAAAGAGAACAAGCGGAATTCTAGATTGGCACCTTTGTTTGTCTGTGAGATTGTATTTTATTTTATTAAGTGGATTACGATAAAGAAAAACATGGTCATACTTGCGAAGCCCGTCTACGTCTTCTTAATAATTGCATTAGATATGCAATTATTATGAAGATGCTACAACTTGTTGAAGAATATATTAGTACAAATATGCTTCTTTATCAACCTCATAAATTTCTACTTCTGAGCGTGGGCCATTGTACGGAGGATTTGTCTTAATCGCCACACTTTGCAGACGAATTAGCGATAGCAGTTCCAGACGAATCGCGCCTTTGACGCTGATCGCCGACCTTGGTATTTTAAGTTAGTAATTATACTTCTACTTATTATATGATAACCAATATATGGCTACAGTATGGCTCTACCTGGTAGAAAGTATCTTTTTGGCATATCTCATATTCGTTTTTTACTACACCCACGGGACTATACAGGATAGTAGATATTCTTTCACCACCACCTTACAGAGTCGAAATCTAACCTCGAATTTATTTATAAATAATATATTATTATTTTAATAATTTGGCAATACAATTTAATAGTAATCCAATCGGTGTACACAAAATGTACTGCAGTTTGCTTATACTAAGCAAATGTAAACTAAGAAAAGATAATTGGCATTATATATATTAATATATAATTATATAATTCAGACAAACATATTTTTAAATTTTACATAAATGGTTTTCAATCAAAATATAAATTAACGCAAGTGGTAGTTCGAAACGATCTATCTTCCTATTTAGATAACCTTTATGAATATCCTAGATACAGACGGACATAAAAATATACATACATTCATGTAACTACAATAATGGTCTTTTGGGATTCGACGCAGAAGAGTAAAAAAGGTTTGAGAACGGCAGAACGACATAAAATAATATTAATTTTATATTTCATTTATGTGACTCAGTTTTCTTTTTTATAAAAAATAAAATTAAATGGCGATGCAAAAAGAAATAAGAGTAATTAATTAAGAGCGATATGGTTACTTAAAACATTTCAATGAAATGTTTTTCTAAATTTAATGATCTGTTTATTTATAGCTACTAGGTAATTCCTGCTTCCTGTAAGAGGAAATAAACTTTTTAATGGCTTAAGAAAAACAATTATTAGTATTTTTATTTTAGACTCATGTTAATTTTTATAAAATATAGTTTAAATTAAATGTAATACCTACTACTAAACAAAACAGAATAACACATTGTTTGAAGTCAGAAGTTCCAATATAAACTTAAAGATTAATTGTAAACTACCAAACTAACTTGAGTAGATGATGAAGGACGACGACAATGATGGTGGCTCAGGATCGTGCTTTGTGGCATTAATTTCGGGGAGGACTTGTGAAGGGATGCTATGATGATGATGATACTGAAGTTGCCTTGGGTTTAAACAATACGTTATTTTTACAGGATATATTTATTCTTCTTTGAATCATCTCGGCCAAAATCAACGATGGTTATCTATAATTAAAAACAATAATTAGATTTAAACCAAGTGTTAGGCTCCCCCTCTCCTTCTATATATAAATAAATATAATAAATATTAAATATATTATATATAATTAATTTACCCCTTTTCAATAAAATTATATGTATATGTGACCAAGAAAAATAAGATATGTTTTGATCTTTATAAATGATCTTTCAAAAGGTTTAATGTTAGGCCATTTATAATATTTTTGGCGTGATCGTCTTAGTTAGGACCCTTATTTACGTCGTGTTTGTTTAGTAACTCAGTTTTTTTAGGTGTCTTTTGGAAGAATGAATATTCACTTTTTGAAAGGTGTTGGTAGTGCCTTATAAGCTAAGTGAACCCCGTTCACGAAGACAGGGCTCGATAACTTTACGATTTGTAACAAAGTTTGTTTTGTTGTTAACTAAAAAATATCACCAACGTATCATAGTAGCACGCTACTAAGACGCCAGTGAACAAAACTCTACGTATCATAGCGCTAATGCACTAAGACATGAAGTTGAGTATGCCTGTTACACTTAAAAGTGCTACCAAACACACTCATCCCAATCCGAAAGATAGATGATGCAATATATATATATATAGGAAGGTGGGGTCGTGGGTTGAACTCCTATATATTAATAATTTATGAAAGTAAGGTCTATGATACAAAAGCAATACTATAGAAGGTCTCTATGATGAATTTGCATTACAATAGTAGAATCGTGGGTTGCAGTCCTATATATCAATGTCTTATGAAAGTAAGGTCTATGATACAAAAGCATTATTATAGAAGGTCTCCTTGATGCATAAGCATTATATGGGGTGGTCGGGTGACCGACTGCTCTTAGTACTGTAGCAAAATGACTGGTCCTTATTAGGGACTTGAAAAGGAATATTATGGTGGCGTGCATGCTGCTTCACGAGCAATTGGTCTGAGGTAAACTTGGACTCGCTAAACGATGTATCCTAGACATATCATCTTAGTGTCGGTGGTAAGCGGGTTTGTTGTAGCAATACGGCTTTCCTGTTGATATCACACCCCCATACCATTTGTGGGCGGCGTCGTAGCGCATAGCGATGCATCGTCTATCTTTCGGATTGGGATGAGTGTTTGGTAGCACTTTTAAGTGTAACAGGCATACTCAACTTCATGTCTTAGTGCATTAGCGCTATGATACGTGGAGTTTTGTCCACTGGCGTCTTAGTAGCGTGCTACTATGATACGTTGGTGCAGTTTTTAGTTAACAACATATTAGTGCCGATCGTAAGCGGGTTTGTTGTAGCAATACGGCTTTCCCGGGGACATAGCACACCTATACCGTTTTTGGGCGGCGTCGTAGCGCATAGCGATGCATCGTCTATCTTTCGGATTGGGATGACTGTTTGGTAGCACTTTTAAGTGTAACAGGCATACTCAACTTCATGTCTTAGTGCATTAGCGCTATGATACGTGGAGTTTTGTTGACTGGCGTCTTAGTAGTGTGCTACTATGATACGTTGGTGATATTTTTTAGTTAACAAAAATACAAACTTTGTTACCAAAGTCGATAGGGATCATGTGGGTGTGTTGTGAGGGTGCGCCATACGTATGACAGCTGCATTGATGCTTACTGCTTCTTGCGGCATTACGTCTTATGATGGATCTGCGGGTGTGCTGCGCCTGATGCGACTCATTTTTGTGGTTCTGGTCGATGGAGGTATATAGTTAACAACATCTTAGTGCCAGTGGTAAGCGGGTTTGTTGTAGCAATACGGCTTTCCCGTGGATATCACACACCTATACCGTTTGTGGGCGGTGTCGTAGCGTATAGTGATGCATCATCTATCTTGCGGATTGGGATTAGTGTGTTTGGTAGCACTTTTAAGTGTAACAGGCATACTCAACTTCATGTCTTAGTGCATTAGCGCTATGATACGTGGAGTTTTGTTCACTGGCGTCTTAGTAGCGTGCTACTATGATACGTTGGTGATATTTTTTAGTTAACAACAAAACAAACTTTGTTACAAAAGTCGATAGGGATGATGTGGTTTGTGTTGTGAGGGGGCGCCATCCGTATGATAGTTGCATTAATGCTTACTGATTTTTTGCGGCATTGCGTCTTGTGATGGATCTGCGGGTGTGCTGCGCCTGATTTGACGCACTCTTGTAGTTCTGTTCGATGGAGGTATGCGGGGTTGTGATGTCTACTGGGATGTATGAGGGACCTTGGGATGGTGTAAGCCCGACGATAGTCGTATTGATACTTGTTGCATTCTGCAGCATTGCGTTTCTGCGATGGTTGTTTGGTCACTTAGCTTATAAGGCACTACCAACACCTTTCAAAAAGTGAATATTCATTCTTCCAAAAGACACCTAAAAAACTGAGTTACTAAACAAACACGACGTAAGTAAGGGTCCTAACTAAGACGATCACGCCAAAAATATTATAAATGGCCTAACATTAAACCTTTTGAAAGATCATTTATAAAGATCAAAACATATCTTATTTTTCTTGGTCTTTTCTTATTCGTTCTTTAGTTTCTTTAGTCTTAGTCTAGTTCTTTAGTCTTGGTTGGTTGGTATAAAATATATATATATATATATATATATATATATATATATATATAATTTTTTTAAGACTATTGATGCCCCTTTATATCGAATTTAATTATTTATAATAATATTGTGCCATCACACAAGAATGTGCATAATGTAACTTAACGTTAAATGGATATGTTGTTGGTTTTATGAAGAAAAAAATACGAACTACTCATAACAAAATAGGGCCACTATGTTTTATTAATGAATTTTACAGATTATTTTCCTTTTTTTCAGTTTTTATGATTAAGAATGAATATATTAAGGTTTTTGAAAGTGTTTGGAATTTTATGGAAATTAGTCAAAATTTACAGCTTTTTAGAAATGTTTACAGAAATTATTGATTTAAGTAAAGTTTGATTTTTATTATTGACTAAATCAATGAGTTTGATGGTGCTTAATAGCGAGTAGGTCCTTCTTTGTTCCGTGTGCACTCTCTGAATCTATCTGGGATACTTTCAGTTAAGTGGGTGATGTTTTTTCCTCGGGTATTCGCTCTCAGCACAATTTTAGGGCGTTTATGAGCTCTTGTCGATTAGTCACATTACTGAAGTTCGATTCGAGGCTTCTTTTCAATTGGTCCCATAAATGTTCAATGGGGTTAAGATCGGGACTCATGGCCGGCCACGGTAAAACCGTAACATTGGCTTCAGAGAGAGCTCTCTGGTTTGTTCGCGCTGTATGTGGGCGAGCATTGTCTTGCATAAAGACGAAGTTTTCACCCACTCTTAGCGAAAATGGGATGACATGGGGCCGAATTATTTGATCGTCATACCGGGATGCAGTATATTTATATTACATATTTTTTTATTATGTTATATTACGTAAGTAACATGGAAAACTCGAATGATATAAAAACATTGATGATGCCATTAATACAAAATAGTAACGACCTCGTATATATTTGAATGTCTCTGGTAACGACCTTGTATTGTAGCTGCGAAGTTCAAGTTCTGGTAATCACAATGACTATAGAAAGTTCTCCTAACATAGGATTGGCCTTTTTCCGGCTGTAATTCAATGATTGATGGTAAATAACATGTAGGTACGGAATTTATCGCGTATAAATTTAACTTTTTAGATTCTGATATTTCGGGCATGGCACTAATGCTTAACATTCGCGTAAACATGATAAAAGATTCTGTTAATATTATGTCAGTAGCTCAAATTTCATTTCTAACAAAATTTAAAACGCAAAATCCAAAAGAAATAAAAATACGCGCAGCGACAAATCTTTAGAAAAAGACAAGAGAATTCTAAGAGAGCTCATTTCACTAATTGAAATCTGCAGTTTTCCAACAATTTTTCCTGTCCTAATTATTTTTAGACACAACAGATGTTAGACTGCTTATGTTCTCGACTTCGCATCGTTACTGGTATGACAATACTTGACTTAGTTTTCTGGTAACGAGTCTATGCTACGCTAAAATGACACTCATGTTAAAAATGCATGCAAACGACCGGGGTCTTTGTGTTGAGGTGGCCCTTAAAGGGTGTTGATAGAATATTTCAATATACTCCAACGACATTTTGGTACGCTTCTTGAATATTATTACTTATAATATATTAAAGTGGAGATCACAGTATTCACTTTATATACGAAGTGTATTTTATCTGTTCCAAAAAAGAAAAAAAGTATTTTCAAAATGAAAAAAGCTTAACTTAAATATATCAGGATTATGTCGATCAATAGATGTGGTCTATGTTCAACAGAATTTTTTTTTTAATTTCAATGATTTTTTTATTTTTTGTTTCTAACAATGTAGACCATGATTACTAGTGCGATTTTTTTATTAACAAACATTCAAAGAAAAATGGTGAAATTGTAATTTTCTCTATAGGAAAGTTTATTCAACACAACTACGCAAATGTCTAACGATGTCCAAGAGTTATAAAACTTTTGTTTCTAATATATCTTTTTGTTTTTATTCAAATTGTATTCGTTTTGTAAAATATATGTGTAAACTAAAAATAAAAGCTATGGCATTATTAATATGTGTGTATTTACACGTGGTGGAATGATTCTGCACCTATGCAGGGTTATTTTTCAGAGAACAGTCAAATTTTATACTTAAATTTAAATATATAAATAGTCATAAGTAATGATTTCTTATATTTACGCGAACACAACACATTGATTAAAACTACTTTTACGGATTTTATCGCGTTTATTTTACTATTATTTTTAATTCCCGACGTGACCATGGGTGCTGGAAAGCGCCCGAAACGTCGGGAATTAAAAATAATAGTAAAATAAACGCGATAAAATCCGTAAAAGTAGTTTTAGTCATAAGTATATTTTTATATCAGTTTTTAGAAAATACGACTAAATAAAGCTTCTCGTTATTGTCGACCGATCGACCCTTACTAATGTGTGCATGCGTAGTAATATAGTAGACGTTAGATATTAATGAATGACAATCAGTTAAAATCATGTCCGAGATTTTTTAATTAATTTTTCTTCACCATATTATGTATGTCTATGCCTGTATTATTTATTCTAAATCTTCTCCGCAAATTTAGCCGTATAACTCCGTAATAATCCTGTATTATGGTTGTAACAGGAATGGACCAGTTGAACTCGGGAAGGACAACGCTCACACAGAATACCGGCGTAAAATATCAGCTGAATGCTTCTGTATTTCGGATGGTGAATGGACATGACATGAGCCGGAGACACCTTTTACTGGAAACGAGGCATTATATCTTAGTGCCCAAGGGTGACAACGCATCTGCATTTAGATACTTAACTAAGGATAGATGTAGAGCCACGGTATTCACTTACCATCAGGTGGGCTGTGTGCTTGTTTGTCACCCTTATTCTAAAAAATTGTATGTAAATGAGAACGTTTTCTAAAAAAAAATCAAAAGCTCGGATTTAAGAACAGTCTGCTGAAAGAAATCCCGTAACCGCTACACCACAGTCTTCCCGTAATTTGACGTTTGCTATCAAATTCAATACTTTACATTTTAATTTGCATATTTTCCACAGAAGATCTATATTGAATCAGACACCTGAAACTTATTATAAACTTCCTTTTTAATATGACGGAAAATATTTTAATAAGGAAGGTGATACTCGTAAACTTTAGAATTATAACTAACATATCGTTAGATAGGTGGGATATATGAAATGTCGCCACACTTGACAGGATGGTACACAAGCGCAGTTCTTAATTTTTTAATTCATTAGGAAGACACTGCTGTAAATTTCCTGGTTTCCCTCTGTCACCTCTTACGACACAAACGGGGTGATATGGAGTAGTGGATATTCTTACACCGCCACTTACACACAGTATGTAAGTACTATGTCGTTATGTTGTATGTATGTATGTTATAAATATATACATATATTTTTGTAATATATTATTATAAATTTTTTAAACTAAGTAAAATTCGATACATTGTCGCCTATTTTAATCTACTTCTATTAAAAACTACTCTATTAAAAATTAAAATGAATCGTATCGTGATCTTCTTGCTTGTATGTTTTCACTTTAACGTCTTTTTTGGTTTGTTTATTCATGTCTTCCACCTAAATTACTTTTGTTTCATTGATAAAATGTTAAGTTTAAATGCGTTCATGACTGTGTCCAGCATTTTATGAAATCAATTAATGATCCAACTAAAGACCAGTACTATGGTACATCATATCACTGAGAACGGATGTTTTTACATCGCTAAAATTTGAATGTTTGGATTCTTAATGTTGCGCGTTGTGAAATAATTTTAATCTTTCTTTCAAAAAATATTAACTAAAAGAAGAATTGTAGTTAATATTTTTTAATTCGCGTACAAAATTTCAAGAACGCACATCGCGACAAAACTCGCGATATCATACACACCATTTGGATGCTTGGCGGTGCACAACCGTTCATTTTACTATAGTCTGTTCGCCGAGTCGAGCTAGTAAAACGCTATCTCTATTGCATAATTAAATACAAAAGAAAAGGACAAGAAATGAGTTTTTTGAATAACGGGCGTGGCCTTACGGTTAAAGATGTTATAGCGTGTTCACAATAGAGCACAAACAGGCAGTAGCAGGCTAACAAATTATTAAGTATATATATTATAAATAAATAAAATGCAGATTTGGAAATAATATTTTCATTAGATATAACATGAAATTACTCATTCACTCTCCAACGAATCACTACTGTTGCCCACATTTATAATAAAGTTTTCTATCATCAATTCTACATTCCTATCCAATTGAATCACTTTGGGTTCTATTATTTCTTGTACATTTAAATATAGTAAAACAAAAGACCGTTCTATTTGTTAGTCAATTTTTAAATTCCCACTTTAAAAATTAATAATTTTAAATTTTAAGTAGGAAGTTATAGACTTCGGTTCGATTTTGAGAATACGAGTTTTCATGAGATATCCACGTTTTGAGGCCCTAGGAAGCTGTTCCGACTATTTTGTGTGTGTATGTATGTTAATAAAAATATGTCGTATGATATCTTTAGAACGAACCAACAGATTGAGATGGTCGATACAGCGTTCAAAAGTGTTAATTGAAACTTCAAGCTGATTAGATTTTGATGTCAATCGGTCGAGCTGTTTCAAAGATTTTCAAAAAAAGAACCAAATTTTTTTTTATTTTTTTTTAAATCACTTTCAAAATGTTTGATTAATCAACTCCGGTCAATAATAACATTTTTTGTACTTAAAAAAACTTGTTGAACGCCGCCAAACAAGTGAAAATCAAACGACGCGTTTAAAAATTATTGCCACTTAAAATTCTAAATAATCGGTTTTTGAGATAACCTTTACATTCTTTGATCCATTGACTCAAGACCTTACAAACAATTTTGTACTTAAAAACTGCATCAAGTGCCGTCGAGAAAGTCAAAATCGAACAACCTGTTCAAAATTTTATAATCCTTTATACATCTCAAATAATCGTTTCCAGCCTTCGATCAATAATATACTAGATTCCCGATGAGCGCTTCAAAAACGGCCAGAAAAAATAAGACCACAAACACTTCTGTGGTCTTATTTCAAATTAGTATAGTCCAATCATAGTCAACGTTAAAACCTCGAAATGCCGCAGTGCGCGCGTTCAAAAACTGTACAAATAATCACCGTAACACTAGGAATTTGGAAGGAATATATTTTTTTCGGTAAGTTTATATCATTAAGTGTTTCTCATAAAATAAATACAGAATTAAATAGCAAAAATTATTCAACTACCTAATATTATGATTGTTTGGCCAATGTTTGCTACAACGCAACAACTATTGTAACAAAGATCGACTGTTCTTGAACAAACATGCATGGAGTAGTATTATTATTTAATATATATTTTTTGTTTGTAAATTTCCCATTTCGCTATGCAGAAAGATTATCTATTGTCGCGAAATAAAGAGGAGAAGAACTATATATACAACCCATCCAAAAATTTGAGAATATATTCGATTTGTTTTGATAGATTGGACATAACTGGAAACACGCAAAGGCGTAGATTACTAAAAACAGCGGTTCCCAAATTGCCGGTAATTATCATAAAGTAGTAAAATTGAAAGTGTAAGATTGTGAAGGTAGTGTATTGCTTTTGGTAAAAAGTAAGTTGTTTATGACTTTCTCAGATTCACGGACCAATAAAAGTGCAATCAGCTTTATGTTCAGAATAACGAAAGAGTTATTAATTCAGGTTATTAAAAAATCTTTATCGGAAAAAAAACTATACCTGTAGGTATTTTCATGAAATACTTTAAAATTGTTTTCAATAAACTTTAACTTTTGAAAACATGACAGAAATACGTGACGTACCTCGGGCTGATACAGTTTGCTTGAAGTCTCGTGATGCTTTAACATCGATATGTGACACTCCTAGAAAAGGGTATTTAAAAAAGAAATTGACGACCTTTCAATGAATACCTACTACTTAATCCTACTAGTAGACTTTTATAAATCTGTTAAAAATATTTGCCAACATACAAAACGACCCTTGCCCTAAAATATTTATATTCTGCTACTCTACGTCTTTCAATACTGAGTGTGTTCCGTGCATTGAAATATAATACCAACAACTACGTCTACTACCAAATTAGGGTAAGCACGAAAATGTCAACATAATGTTTTAACCTTATTACTTAAGAGTTTAAGTTTCATTTTAGAATAAATATTTTTGTAACCTATGACTTTTTATTTTCAAGCGACATTCTAAACTTATTGCTTTTAACCTTTCTCTGATGAAAGAACTTAAATAAATATATTTTGCAATAATAATTGTGATTAAACTTTATGTTAGAGTGTTATTAAGGTTTATAATAAACTGAAGTTGTTAATGTTATTAAACTTTTTTCTAAGATAGATAGATGTTTATGTGTGTGCAAAGGTGGCCACTTGTGCGACTTATTTTTGTTCCTGATCCATAATATATACTACATAATAGTAAAAAAAAAGTAAAATATATATACAATAGTATATATATTACATTAGTATATAATTGATCGAAGTTTCCAGCTCAAAAATTAAATAGATTTTCTAGCGTTGCCCACAAAAACAAGCGAGAAGTTTCAGGGATGGCCAGCAGAGTCAAAATTTTGTCAGATTTTTTAAATTGCTTCGTCTAACAGTATTTTATATATTAAATTTAAAAGATTTATTTTGGGAATCTATGTGTCCTTTTACTTTTTTTAATAAAGTAGTATTTATTTATAATTTATAAATGAGTTTAATGGTTTACTTATGAAAATTTATTCTTCGATTGCAGTAATAGCTATTTATAGTCCCCCCAGTTTTAAAGATATTAGCAATTTTCTTTAATCTAGGCACACACTTCTTATTTCTCTCAGTACGTTTCCAAATGTAATAATTGTAGGACATTGATATCCATATATCCATCATAAATAGTGATACCCTCGATTATCTTGAACAGATATTCTTTCATGGGAATACTTTTTTATATTCAAATTTTTTAACCACCGATATAAGTTGCCTCAATCATGTCATGGTTAAAACTAAAAAACCTCTTCGCACTTTCATTACGAACACCACAATAACTGACCACAAAACTATACTTTCATGTATTGATATAAAAAAATAAGTCACTTTTCCGTAATAAATACATCAAAAGAATTAATTATGATAATCTTATTAATGATTGCAAAAATGTAGACTTTAATAATTTTTTTATTGGAAAATAATGCTAATTACTATGCTAAATATTTTGTAAAGACACTATAGAGGCTAATTAATACAAATTTAAGCATAATAAAATTGCCAAGGAATAAGTTCACAATGAAACCGTGGATATCTACAGGCACGTTACAGTGTATAAGAAACAGGGATAGACTACACTCTAAAGTAAAGCAAAACCCAAAACAATGATATTTTACTGAAAACATAAAAGATATAGGAATTTTTGTAATAATTTGATTAAGAAGGAAAAAGAAACTATGGTCGAAACGAAATAACTAAAAATAGAATCAATATTAAAGAACTTTGGAAAACTATACACAACGTGACTAACACTCAAAAAATCAAACACAGTCCGCAAGAGCTGTTGACCCTTAAAGCCACACCCGAGCAGTCAGTAAATTATATAAATAATTATTTCACTACTGTTGGTAACACATTAGCTAATAATATTCCTGATAATGTTTCACATTTGCCATCCAATGTTGTAAAAATTTCTACGGGATATATAATTATATCCCATAGAGTTGATTTAGGCTTAAGTAAAAGGACTAAGAAGGAAGTCGTTAGAAGTGATACGGTGGATATAGAAGTACAGTTTTCTACTTGCTTTTGCCATTTTATCGGTCACATTTCACAAATATACAGCAAAAAACACAATTAGTTCAAAAAAAAAAACCAGGTCCCGATATAGAAAGAAGCAGTCGTATTTGCTGTATTCGCATAGAACTTTCGAAGCGTTTGAACTATACGAGGTGCAAAAACAGACTGATTTTACTTACAATGTAAACGCTGCCCATTCGCCTTATCTCTACTGAATCTGAAATTTTTCCAGTACTAGCTCGACTCGGCAAACGGATTATAGTTGTGTTCTCCTTCGTCATAACCTCTTTGGGGAATCGTTTACCAACGGTGATTTTTTCGGACCGATACGATTTAGGGACTTTCAAGAAAAGAGCTTACTCCTTTTTAAAATTCTGCAACGCACCTGTAATTTAATGCCCTGCTGTTTCAGTTGTTCATGGGCGGCGGCAATCGGTTACCATCTGGTGATCCGCATGCTCGTTTGATCCTCTTCTTTAAAAAAAAACTTGCATTATTTTAAAATCCTTTAAACGTATTCAAGGCGTAGTTTCCCTTCCAATTTTTATAGTTTTTAGAGTTGGTTTATTCTAACAAAGTAATAACAAAGAAGGTACTTGATGGATTTCACATGTTCCAATAACATTTTATTTAGATAAGCGTTTTCACTGAATTTTTTTAAACCTTGAGGGACGTTATTCGTTTGTTTTTATTTCCATCATTTCCATAGTAAATTTTGCGCTAAGATTTTAAAAAAAAATTAAAAAAGTTAACTCTATTTTCTGGATAGACCAAGTTCCAGTGTCCAGAGACGATTCCTACAAAATTTTATTGTAAGAGTGTCCCGTACGGTTAACAAAGAGAACATTACACAAAAGAAGCGAAGCAGCCTTTGTGCCGCCGATACCGACGACAAATGATTCTGTGTCTATGCTTTTTGACTGTTACAAATGTTAAATATCGTGTAACTTCAAAGAGTACTAAGCTGTATATCAATCAGCACTAACTGTATATTTATACAATATTATAAAAAATATTATATATTTTTACAATTTCATTGAAAAATGAGCTGGTAATTACCTTTAAAAATAGAAATGGAATGCTTCTATATATATATATATATATATATATATATATATATACTCAATGATTTATGGGAGACTATTTAAAACGTATGTTCGGATTACTTGAGAACTTAGAAGAATCATTCCAATGAAAAGAAATATAATCAACACGCACACAAACAAAGGACTTTTGCGAAACAAACATATAGTCTACCTAATAGTAAGTGGCTACAGCAGTCCATGGATATTTGCAGCCAAATGCAAATAAAGAGGGCTAGAGCTATAAGCGTTGTCACCTCTGAGCAGTAAGAAGGAATGCCTCATATAATTACACTGTTTCCCTGCATCCTTATGAACAAAAAAACATCAGTGCCAGCAATACTATTTAGCGACATAAATTATTAAGAAGGTGGTCTACTAACCGTAAAAGGAGTCCTACTATCTCGCAGTCTAGACCCTTTTTCTATGTGTGAAAATAAGTTGAAATTTCGACTTCTAGGAATCAGACCCAGGATAATTATTTTAAGTTTCATTTATGAGTCATCTTCACTAAATATATTTTCATTAATAATGATTGTAACGTACTTTTTGAACACACGTAATTTTTTTGTGAGTGTTGTATCTTGTGATAATATCGATAAAATGAAATATTGGTAATTTCTCATGCTCTCCGATATCTAGCAAGAAAGCAATAAAAATAGATTCGGTTTTACTAAAATTAAAAGAAACGGTTTTTAAACGGTAAAAGGCTATTGCTGAACAACATAGGCCCTTCCATAGATTCCACCATAATGGTGATGTTGGTCGTAGTTGCCACAATTGTCAAGCGGGTTGTCTCCCGATGTTTTTTATTTTGATTGTCATTAGGAAGTTACCCTTCGTCGCCTCTTACGGCAGATACGAGACGATATACGAGTAACCCTTTTACTGGATATTTTAATACCGCCACTGTACAGTTTTTTGCCTGCAAGAAAACTCTGAGAATAAACCCTTAAAAAACACGCACGCGTGCATACAAACAAAGACTGCCTACCTAAGTATCTAAAAAAACAGATTATTAATAACAAACATCATTTAAAGTAATGTAAAAAGACAAACATTCAATTTATAGCAGAATCAGAAATTAATCAGTTCAGGCTGATAAGAACAGTGCTTCTTATTATTCTTATAACATCGATGCTGTATTGTCAATTAAACAAACTGGTGGAATTACCGCCTACATCCTGTGGATACGGCAATTGTCCTAATATTATACTCAACAATGATACGCTCACCGAGTTCAGTGTCACGGTAAACTGTCCTTTATTGTATTTTGGTGTCTAATGTGGATGAATAAGTTACATTTAGTACAAGTAACCGATAAGCTACTGTAGTTTAAGTGTTCACGCTTTGACTTTTGTTTTACAAATAGCGAAATGATGACAAAACTAAACATAATGACTACTTCAACACTGAAATCATTGAAAGCCAATTGACTATATGCTTTTCGAAAAAGAAAAACAAAAACAAAACAATTATTTTGAAGACATGATGTAAAGACAGTGGAGTTGCGTAGAAGACTTTTCACACTTTATTAACGTCTGGATAAGTCCTGTATCAATCAATTACTTCTTATAAACGTAAGGAAGTCAATTTACTTCAAAACCTTGTTAAGTTTGTGTTGACAAATCGTTATATCTTTAGAGTAAATTAGTATAGTATTCTAATTAAAACAATTTTTTTTGCTTATCGATACCGGTTTGTACGACATCTTATGAAAGAATGATCCATAAGTAAATCTGAATACAAATATATTTTTTAATAATTTACAACGGTACAAAATACAGATATTTAGTTATAAGAATTTCTATGCTCAATATCTATAAAACAATAAGCACTATTACACAATTCTGTACCTGAACGGCTTTTGCGGGAAATTGAATGTACAAGAAAAGTTGCACTCGATTGTTACTGTTATAACTCATTTCGGCAATGTTAAAACAATTTTCGTTATTTTTTATTAAGGAGAAAATGTGAAATAGCATATAACTTACGTACATAGGGGGGATATTGCCAGTTGCCACGGCAGTTTTTAATTATTTTTAATTTTTATCAGAATGATGCTGCACCCACGTGTTGATACATTTCCCTCGGTCGCATCATACGACACCCGGGGGATTTTATGTGATAATACGGCGTCATATTCACCATGCTGAGCAGAATTTCTTTAGATTTAGAATTATTTACTACAATTTACTGTAGTTATGCGAAACAGTTAATGCAAGTGGTTTAATTATGAAAGAGGTAAAAAATTAAAAAAAAAACAACGTAGACAAGTAGCTTTACTGTCGCACATCCAATGCAACTAAAGTGACACTAGCTTATTCCGATTTAACAGACAATGGTTCAAAATGTACAATAGGAGTTCGAGTGAACAAAACCGTAGTTGGCGTCTCACTGGCCTTTGTACTCACTTTATGAATTGTCTCGGAAACTTGCTGGGACGAATGAAATTTTAAACTGTATCCAGATTAACAGGACCCCATTGTCTGGCATTAGTTATTGAATGTATGATGTTTTTAATTACAGGTGGTACTTTTATGTATTACAATCAGATACTCGTAAATGACAGAATGTAGTTAATAAATTACAGAGTTAATATTTCGCAATTAGCTTACAATTTTTTTGAATATAGGTATTAAAAAAATTGTGAGAAAACACTAATTGTATAAAGTGATGCCTTTGCAATGCGTATATATGTATATGTGTTTGTATGTATGTATATACGTACGTTTTACAAAGCAACGTTTAATAAAATCAACAAATTTATTCATTAGTGTTTTCTCGTAGTGATGACCTTTCACGTAACATTGAAAGTATATTACTCGTGCCTCATTTTATGGTACTGTCTTTCTGATCAACATACAAAATCCTATAGAAAGACTGGTTATTGAATATACATATATTAAATAAACATTGGCATAACACATATTAAATTAAAGCCATACAATATCGTTCATCAAAAAATCTTTATTAAAAATTGGACAACTTTATATCTTAGGCCCTTTAACTGAACTATTCTCATTAGTTTTAATAGGAAAAGAAATACGATTTTTATCTCACTTCTACCCCACAATTTAAACTTCCTTAAATTTTGAATTGAAAATGGTATGCGAGTACTCTCTCTTTCTATGATTGTTGTGGTACTCATTTTATTTAATTGTTTGCGCTTTTAACCTAGGCTCCGATACAATTTTTACTGGTAATTACTCTAAAATTGACTGCCCTATTTCGATAGAAATTAATATGGATTATCCACAACAGTGCAGTGCATATTATAATCATGCTCCTAGATGCTGTCTGACATTGACAGGGAGTAGTAGCCCTTTATCTCTAAACCCGATGCAATTTTCTATTGCTTTTCCAAATTCGATGAAACTCGATACAGAAAATATACATAGTGTGAATAGTACATGGATCGAGTTCATATCTCTAGCTATTTGATTGATATAAAAATTGAGATTTTCTAATATATACGTTAATAAATTATAGAAAAGCGTCACTCAATGTTCGATATGTTTTTGAAAAATAAGATTATTGTATCGACTACTGCTATAATATAAGTCGGGCTAATATTTTCAATATATATATATATATATTATCTTTTAAATTTTTAGTTACCGAAAAAGAACGCATTTACTGAAAAATAGGTCTTTGATATCTAATTTATCAACTGTATCAAATATTTCTAACACAAGTTTTTATGTTTAAAACGAGACAGCATCCCCGGTTATATTGTGTTATTTACCGATTTTGTGTTTGGTCAATTATTAAATAAACTATTTACATTTTTATTTATTAATTAGTTCATATTCCTTAAAATATTGCTTATTTTAAATTACATCAAACTTACATAAAATAAATAACACCGCCCCACTTTTGTTCGCGATACGTGCATATCTAGTATATTTGAGCTACACCTTTTGCTTTTTAGTTTTTAAAATGTCTGCCTTTAATACAAATTTTAAATATGAGCTTAATTTTTCCAAGTAGCACAGTAAAATGTAAATATAAAGAAGATGGCGCTAATTAGATCCATGGAGGTTGAGACATTAATTTCGTTGTTAAAAAGCTTTATAAAGGTAGTGTGGTACTTTGTTTTTTTTTTTCGTTTCACTAATGAAACCCCTTGAGGGTGAACGGTAGACTGATGAAACTCTAGGATTTCCACATTAAAATATGTTTTTTGCTCTTTCCAAATCTTTATTTTTTTGACGTGGTAAAACCACGCTGTATCTGTATTAAGGTTGTAGCATGAATGGGTCGGCTCGACCGTTAAAGGACCACGCTCTCACAGAATACCAGCGTAAAATAGCAGCTTAATGCTGCTGTGTTTTGTATGGTGAGTGTAGAGAACCGGAGACCTATTTAACTGGAATCGAGGCATTCCATCTTAGTCCTTAAGGGTAACAACGCATCTGCGTTTTTATTCTTAATTGACGTTAATGTAGATGTCTATGGGCCACAGCATCCTCTTACCATTTTGTGGGCTGTTTGATCGTTACCTTAATCCTATTAAAAATATTTACAGTACGTTAAAGTGTTTAATTAGTATTAACTTTATAATTTAAAATAACGTTATAATTATCTTCAAATGTATGTATTTTATTGCACGAAATTAATAACGAGTTAAACCCTGTAGTTAAGTTGTTGTGTAAGAACATCCACTATCTGATACCATCCCGTGGGTGTCGTAAGAGGCAACAAATCAGGAGATGGGCAGCAGGTTCTTTTTAATAACGACTAAAAATAAAAAACTGGGGTAGCTCACCCGCTTGCCAAGCATTGCCAGGCGTGGCGTGGCAATATCCCCCCTATGTAATATATAGGGGAGGCTTATGTTCATCAGTGGACTTTAATAGGCTGTAACGGTAATTATCTTTATGGGCCGATCCTCATTATAATGCCGTTCACAGTTAGTTCTCGGCTCCATGTCGGTCTGATAAAAATATCATCAATTAAAAATATGTGTGTGCATTCATACTATCCGTAACAGTCAAGTTTCGCTTGAAAACCCATTCCAATAATATAATAAATCAGACCGAGATCGGACTGTAAACGAACTGTGAATGGCATTATAATGAGGATCGGCCCTAAACGTACTTTAATTTCAAGGAACTTATGACACGTTATGTTGAAATCACAAACTTTGTCATTAACAAGTGACGATTTATTATATTTTAGAAAAAATTATATGTTGTGCTGACATAAAAAATCCGTCAACCTTAGACTGTGAGATATGCTAAAAGATCTTGGGGCTTCCGATAGATGTCGGTATAGCTATCTCGTTTCATAGGACGTAAAATACTCAGATCGGTGACAAAAGCGAGACGTTTGGTAGGCGATCTTCGATACGTCTGTCAAGCGTGAAGATTACGATAAATTCTTCCTACAGTGGGAGAATCTCCTGTTTTATGAAGTAAAAAATTTTATAATATGAATGACAACTTTAGAAAAACAATTAAATAGACCAATGATGGGTTATCGTTTTTGCTTCACCGTCATCATGATGATATTGATTTGCCTGAATAATGTCTCGTTTTTAGTCGACTTCTAAAACAAGGAAGTTTTCAATTCAACCGTATATTCTTTTTTGCTTATATGTTACGTGATGTCTTCGTTATACGTGAGGTGGAAAGAGATAAATGAAGTTTTAACCCTAGAACCCGGGTACCGTACCCTCTCCGGCGTACTTGTTTTCTTAAATATATTTACTTTTTTGAAATAAAAAGCAATTAGTTAAACTAATACTTCAACTTGAGATTTTGAGATACTAGAACTTGAGATTACAAATCAGCCTCATAATCTAAATGTTATATAATTTTAAGAATTTCACACGCTTTCAGCTGTTGCTCAATTACAAATTATTATACGTTTTTATTTAATTGTTATATGCTTTTACTGACTGTTTTATACCCCTACTAAACTGCGATTTATTAAAACTTAGCTCAAAATGTTCATTGACAAGATTTAAATCGTTTTTTTTTTGCAAAAATATACGTCAAAACTTTTTCCAGCTTATTATTTTGTTCCTGACGTTACCGCCGATTATTCTCCACGGCTTGTATTGCGGGGTATCAAACATAATATCGATTCTATGAGCATTTTAGATGTCCACCACTACCGTGAACATAATGCAGCACCACTTCGCACGCCACTTGGAACCCCCCAGTTGCGTGCATAACAGCTATTCTTGGTTATTGTATCAGCACCTTTTAAAATATATATACGGTCTACACATCGAAGTATTTGTGTAGTTCGAGAATTCCACCCCTAAAAGTGGAGCTTGTTACACAACATTATATACTTTTGAAATTATTGCCCATAACATGCACATTATTTAGCAATTTAATGCCTAATTGGTTTTTCACAACTACATCTCCATTTATGTCCATTGTTCATTCCTTCTGTAATAAGAACTCTTTTTTCATATATTTTAAGGACTTTATTAATAAAAATAAATTTATGATAGTAAAAATACTAACGGTACTCCTTCACTGGGACGCTGAGGTAACCCACGTCATTCGATAAGTCACAGCGCGACTGTAGACACTAGTCGGATTAATTAGTAGTGGATTACACTAGACTAAAATATATGAAAGCTCAAATACGTAGACATGAGCATGCCTATATGTAGGCATAGCATAAACAAAACCATTTAAGAAACAATCCTCTCTGAGATGTCCCAGCAAACTATGTAAAAATCTAGGGTCAAGGTAAATATTTATAGCTATTAGATCTTGTGCTTATTTGCTAGTATAAACGCAATCGTAATAACATTAAATGCTACGTATATGTATGTTGCTGTCGAAACTAATACATTTAATTTTTGCCAATATTTCTCGTATTTCATGGTAAATTATTTTCTCAATTAATATATCCGCAAAATAACGATAACACTATGAATTAACTCAACCATTACACTGTTAGATCTCGGCGTACTAATTAGTTAATAGGGCATCGTTATAGCTTCACGAGAAGGAGGGTGTTCATACGTACGAATATGAAGGACATTAAAACTATTATTTACGCTTGTAATGAAATTTTTAGAAAAGTTTTTATTAAAACTGACTGACTGGGACTGAGTTTTAGACAGTATGAACTGTTAACCAAGCCATGCGCACTTTAGATCGTACAATACCATCCTTCCGTTCGCCAAGTAGTGCGCTAATTAGATCAGATTTATGTAAACGTGTGTACCTATGAAAAAACTATTTTTTCGTTTTAAACAAAACCAAAGACACTATGCAATAGATAATAGTATCAAAGACAAAGATATGCTCTTTTATTTTAAACCATAACCTGGCAATGTTTCTTAGAAAAAAAAAAGAAATCACTCTGAACTTTCGGCGTTCCACGTGTCGTTTTGATGAAGGTGCTCCGTCTTTTTTATAGAATTTTATATTTGTGTCTGGACTAAAAACGAAAGTATTATACTTTTTTATATTCCTTGTAATATAGTAAACACGATATATATATAATTTGTGGTATAAAAAGTGAAAAGTATATTGCCAAAAGTACTTCAAAATCCGGAAGCTCCATTTTGGCGGTTGGGTCATAAATGTGTTATTTTTCAAATTCTCATTTATTTTTAGTCTAAAATGTAAGTAAAAATAGTTTTCTTACATATTTCAAATAACTTGACGTTGTATTTATTTCAAATTCACACAAAAATATGTTTGAAATATTGTTCGAAATGTCATACAGATAAAATATTATTATTATTTTTTTTAATATTTTAATATTTTGGTATGAGTAACGAATGAAAACACATAAAACATAAAAATATACATATTTCCAAACATTTTCATATAAATTTCTCTAAAAACAAAAGTGTAGAATTCAAATTAGTAGTAATTTTGTCACTAAAATTGAAGTATATACTACTACTATGCTATACAGGGTGATTTACGTATTTTATTACAATTTCTAGCAACCAAAAATAATTTTATTCGATAGTTTATACATTCAACAAGAATTCCTGTAAGTTTTATCCATAAATATTGTCTCAAAGTGAAAATATAGCAAAATTTGCAATATAGCAAAAAAATTGCTTATTTGCAAATTTTCCCGCCATTACGGTCCCGAGCGAACGGGAGTATAACATGTCGCGCGCTGTCAGAGCTTACAGGAACGTGAAAATGTCATTAGCAAATCTAAATGTCAGAGAAATGAAAAAACAAGATTATGCGACCCCATCATTTCTCTATCCTATCCATTTGTTTATTACGCAGAGAAACCCCAGGATAGACCTCTCCATAGCTCGCTGAGCGACCTCGAACGTCCTCATAAGGCCAGCAGTGAACGACCACGTCTCAGATTCGTAAGTCATCACTGGCATTACACACTGGTTTTACAATCTAGTTTTCAGAGTTTGAGGTATACCTAACGAAAAGAAGTGTCGTAATTTGAGACTGAGAGAAGTTGAACTTCGACCGAGAGGTCAATCAACGTATTGTACAATTGTAGTCGGACTATTTGTCCCAGATAAACGTACTCGTCAACAATTTCGAGCATAGTGCTCCTAACAACTACCGGCATAGATGTCACATGGATATTAAACATGATCTTTGTTTTGTCCATGTTCATCTTAAAATCTATCCGTTGGGAGACACTATTGATGTTATTGAGCATAGTGCTTAGATCCTCCAGGGATTATGCCATAAGGACTATATTGTCGGCAAATCGAAGATGAGCGATCGATACTCGCCATGTAGTTATTAAGCTTGAAAACGCAAAATGAAATGGTGAAAAGTTTCGGGGATATAACGTCACCCCGTCTTACACCTCTCTGCAGTTGGATAGGTTTCGAACTCTGGTTCTGTACTCTGTTCGCCATCGTAGCCCTACTGTACAAACACTACAGCACTTCGATATAGCGACAGTCTTGACAGATAGTTATCTGTCAAGACTGTCGGCACCGCTGAAGGAACTGTAGCAGCACCCAAACTTCAACAGAATCAAAGACTTTCTCATAGTTCACATACTCCAGGCAAAGTGGCAGATTGTACTCTTTGGTCCTCTGAACAATCTGCCGTAGGGTATGTATGTGGTCTATGGTATTGCAGCCTTTTCGGAAATCGGCTTGTTCGGGAGGCTGGAAGTCGTCGAGTCTGTGTGCGAGACTATTCGTAATAAACTCTCGAAAATAGCACGTAGACGCGGCTCAGAAGGGAAATCGATCTCTAATTCTTCAAGAGAGCGTCGTCGCCTTTCTTGAAGAATAAGACAACCGCACTTCTGCTCCGCACCTCCACAATAGTGGAGGATGGAATTGAAGAGCTTCTGAAGGAAGGACTTTAAGTATCGGTGTTCCACCCGATTTCGGAAGCTCCGCTGTAATTCCATCCTTGCCTTGGGCCCTGCCATTTTAAGGTACCGGAGAGCCATTCTAATTTCGCTCAGACTGACGTCCGAGATATCATCGGAAGTGTCGGATAAGACTTGCTCTTGGATCGTTACTCACACTTGCGTGTGGCTCCAACGATGATGTGCACAGCTGCCCACAGAACTTCTCAATCTCATTCAAAATCTCAGGTGTCTCAGAAACGATGCTGTCAGACTCAGTCTTCAGCTTTGACAGTTGGCTCTTTCTGGCAGACAGATCTCTGGCAAAGACTTTGGAGACCTGGTTCCGTTCGATCGCTTCATCAACACGAGCAGTATGAAGAAGCGATCGCGATATGCATATAAGTGAGATCGGAGAGTTTTTGTGTTCTTCTGAGGCGGGTCATGCAGAACTTAGCTCCGACCGCATGGACGGTTTCCACGAGCTTGTTATTCATATCGTCCACCATATTGCAATCTTCTAGGCACTGATAGCGGTTTTGTAACTCGAGCTGAAAGGTTTCGGGATTTTGGACTAGAGCACGAGGGGGGACGGAGCGTTGACTTCATTAGACGAGATCTCTCCAACTTAACGTTTTGGTTCATGTGCCTCTAACCATTCGGTGATCTCTGCCAGTTTTCACCCTTGTGATCACTGAGACATCACTGAACAGTTGGCGTCTGGTCGTCATAATGAAGTCAATTTAAATTTTTATTAAACCATCGGGGCTCGACCAGCTCCACTTCCTGTGAGGCCACTTCTGGAAGAAAGAGTTCATCATAAAGAGTCCCTCTTTCTCCATAAAGTCGGCCAGCTGCTGGCCCCTTGGGTTCCATTGCTCTATCCCAAATTTCCCTACCTTCAGCTCATCGTTCTTTTTTGTGCCCAGTTTTGCGTTGTAGTCTCCCATTAACACCGTTTAGTGAGTTTTGGGGGAATGCGTGGCTCTAGAAATATCCTCATATATTTCCACCACCTCCTCAGTTCGCCACGTAAGCCTGCGTGACCTTCAGCGAATACCGTTTAGTGATTCTGAGTATAAAGTACGCAACCCTCGTCGATACACTCCAAATCTTTATAACGTTGTTAACGAGAGACTTGTGGACGATAAATCCAACAGAACCGATTCAAGAATCACCGTATCCCCCTCCTCTCTACGGACCTCGAATAATCCTATAATATTCCAGCGCAACTAGTCTATCTCTTCTTTCAGCTCCAGGATTTTGTCATCGGTCGCTCACTCTCTTAAATTATGTATAGATAATATAGGGAAACCTGTAATAAGGCTTATGTTAAGATAATTCGTCCTGTTGTAAATTTTATTTAGTTTAAAGCTGTTGGTTTTCTAAATAAATAATATAAAAAATAAAAATAAAGTGTATTGCCATAGTTGCCACGCTTGGCGAGCGTTGGCAACCGCAGTTTTTTTTTTGTACGGTTGCTGCTACCAGTAAGATGCTGCTGCCCATCTCCTGCCTGTTTCCCTCGGTCGCCTTTTACGACACCCCCGGGAAGATATGGGGTAGTGGATATTCTTAACCGCCACTACACGGTAAAATTGTATGCATATATTAGTTATTCATGTATAGTACTATATAAGATGTGTGCGATAAAAACTGATATTTACCTTTGAAATCGTCCAAATTCGCCATTAAAATTCACTGACGAAAACCACGCGTGCACCTTTGACAGACCCCAGAGACGACAAAATGGCGTTTTTTTTATTTTTATTGTGCTTCCGCAATACTTGGTCTAATTACAAAACACTACCAAACTGTGCTGCTATGCTTTTTAAAGGAAAATTTTGGTAACATAGAAAGTAGTAACATAGAAGGAAAAATATGGAACTTAAGTTTTAATAGTAATAAATCTATAAAAAATGCGTTCTTAGACACAAAAAGCACGGTGTACTCGTATTATCTTAACATTGAGATATTTCAGATAGTCACAAATTAATTAAATGTTTATTACAAAAAATATAAGTTTTATAGTGTAAGTTCCAAAAAGACATTACGTTTTTCGTTAAATTTGGGGGTCTGGACGAATTTAACTTGTTGAATATATTAAAATTGTAATCTGATTCTGACGTAACTTCTAAGCCTACAAGCAAACTTATTTCAACGCTTAGTTTGTGTTTAGTCGAACGATGTATTTAGGAACTAGTTAAAACTAGGCTTACCCTAGATTCGAGACAAAGATTAGTTTTGAACTGTATAGGCACTTCTCGAAGAGATGGCTCGTCTGTAAACGTTAGTTTCGGTGCATTTTAGGCGTTTTTTTTTAATTTGTTAAATATTTGTTTCACGTCTAATTGAAAATTATTTTTTAATTTTATAAACTTATTTTCTATAATTTCATCTTCTCAAGACCAGGGCTGAACATAGAACTTTCTCAAGCACGTAAAACGCGGTCTTGTACCACCTGTATTCATCGATTTACCGTGTGCCAGATCATCACTCCATCCAATGCCGGCTAATATTTAACTTATCAGTTGAGGCTGTTCACAAGCTCGACTAGTTTTTCATCAATTGTGATTTCTTTGACGTTATATAGCCTGCCAATAACCACTTCAGATTTTTAAATCTTTAGAGTGTTCATCTGGTATATTATATGGTGACCGGGATTCTCTTACGCTATCACTACACTGCAAATATTATTACAAAAATACTTATCTTAATGATGATTTTATAAAGATTTTAGATTTTTTGTAATTATAAACCACAAGTTATTTGGTATACTTACAGATTATATTGCGACCCGAATACGATTTTCCAGCACTCCTGGTCACGGAGGTCCATCCGTGCTGTAAAGTATTCGAAATATCTGAGATATAAAATAAGTTAATAAATCGCGATAAAATCTGTAAAAACTAGTTTCATTCAATATGTATGTAGTGTTTGCGTAAATAGAAAAATGAAGAATTTATTGTTCTTAGTTAATAGTAAGCCTGATTATGTTGGACGGAACTAATTTAATCGATTTTATTGCATTTAATTTTAATATACTTTGGCGTTCTAGGTTTGCAAAGCACTTTTTAACAGGGGTCCGACATGCTTAACATCATTGGCAATCATGAATCAAAATGAAAATTGTTAAGTGATTTAAAATTAATTGCAATAAAATCTAGAAAATTAGTTTCAATCGATGAATAGCATACGTGATAATAATAGAAACGATTATGTAATCCCGATTGTTCTAAATTATAAGCCTTACTTTAATAGAGTATCAACTTGATAGCATCTAAAATTAAATGTAATTTGAATTAACTCAAAATAAGGGTCTTTGTGTGAAAACAACAAGTGTGTGTGTTGTAAAAATTGATCAGTTCTTTTTTCCACCAAAATATTTTGATGTTTTAAGATAAACTAAACTATCAAATGGGCAGTTGTAAAAAACACGAACACGAAACGTTTGGCATAATTTTCTATTCTCCCTTTGTCTACTATATATAGAGATTGTTATGCCAAATTTTTGAGTAATATAATAATAAATTCCGAAAATTCGTAACACAATCGGGCTAATAATGAAGTAGTACGTAAATGTCCCTGACCCACTCCTGATCCTGACCTATATCTTTTGATTTAATCAGTAATTTATCTTAAATGTAAAGTTTTTTTAGTATATTCTTGATAGTGCATGCGTATATTTTATTTATCACCAGATGCAATATTTTATAGTCGCGTCTGGTGTTGTATCATTTCTGTTAAATTATTTTTGATAACAATTTTTAATTGTAAATTAATTTTTGTTCTGTGGCGGGCGGTACGCTTGTACTGTCGCAACGCACCACCTGGCAGGGTCGCGATATAATGTTGGACGGTGTCAATGAGAAGGAGACGTATTGTTCTGTCTAGAGCTTTAATTAAACTACTTTTACCTTAAAATTAACACATAATATCGCGGGGGCTACAATTTAACACTGCAGCGTGTTGTGACTTGAGCCTAAACGGATCGGTACAAACGGGGAAGGACCACGCTCGCACAGAAAACCAGCAAAGAATTGTATCTTTCGTACAACGAGTGACGAAAACCGATAAATCTTCATGCTGATAACAAGGCATCCAATCATAATGTTTAATTATGTCATCATCATAATGTGACATCGCATCAGCATTTCAGTTCTTAATCGTCGATAGATGTATGTAGGTGTCTATAGACCACAGTATTCATTGTCATCCTTTAAGTATTAAATACTCAAAGTTGTCGTCAGATAAACCTTGCGCTCGTTTGTCACTCATACTTATTTAAACGGCAAAAATAATAACATAATTAGAGATAAAACAAAATTCATTGTTCTCGCTCACATAATCTTAGGCATTCTATAAAGATTTTAAAACTATGGAATTATAGGTTCTGGAGGAGGAGTCCTTGTCCTAGACATTCTTAACAATTGTAGTTCGCCGCATTCCATGCCCGCATCACAATTGATCCAAGCTCGCAAAACAAATTTTTAAAGCAGTATATATGGCAACACTGTATCAACCCGTCCATCAACGCAATTTCATTACGTTTTTTTGTGCCAGCCATCACGGTGTGTTTTTATAATTTTTGTTGTAAAAATTAAATATGTTAGTGCAAAATCAAATATTTTGTATCCAAAATCCACTAAAAATAAATTTATTACGTATCTGCGTGGTAATAATTGGATTATGTACTTGGGAAAGGAAGATATTCAAAATGGAGCCAACCGATCAAAGGTAAACAAAAATCCTATTATTCGAGGTAGGTGCACTTGTATATAATATAAATACATTTATTAAATATAAAATCAGATTCACTGTGCGCATTTATTAACATGTATGATAAATTATCGAACAAATTTACTATTAGGGGTTAATAACGTAACTTCGTAACTCATATAATATGAAATAGTAAATAGGTATTTTAACCTATAAATGTGGTTTGAGATACATTGTACAGAGATACGTTGAGAAATTTTAAGTGATATATATATTAATTTTTTTCTTACTTTCATTTACTTACGTTGGGCAGTCGCCATTATCAGTCATTGGGCAAGATTATTCCCACTTTTGACATGCACGTAGTTTCGGACAGTATTGAAGAAATAGGAAAAGTATAATACTGAGGAGATAGGGATGCAAAAGCACTATTGAATTAAAACTGCTGGGAAAAATGTCTAACAGGAGTTATATAGATGCTATATACAGACCGTTAGAACTGTCACATAGAATATATACATGGATTTATGTATATATAATAAAATAAGAACGAAAAAATACTACTGGTAGATATTAAGCGGTACAGAGAGGCAGAAGTAATTACTGTAGACTTAAAATTGTTGGGAGAATATCTAGCATAAGTTATTTAAAATGCTATGATGACATGGTTAACTATTCAGACCTTGCCACTACGACTTAGAAGGTAGGTAGGTAGAGGTCTTAATTCACATATAAGATGCTATTATTAGTGGGAAGATATTATAATGGGCTAGAACTCAGAAGACATCACTGCAGGCTGTAAACCGTTAGAGCTATCACATAGAGGATAAACACGGTTGACTATTCAAACCTTAGAGCTAACACTTTGAGGTTAGACAGGTTTAAATTGAAAGCAATGTCACTTCAAGGAAGACATTAAGATGGACTACGGCTCGGAAGAAATCACTGCAGGCTTTAAATTGTTAGAGCTATCACATAGAGGATAGACACAGTTGAATATTCAAATCTTAGAGCTATCAATTTGAGGTTAAACAGATTTGAATTGAAAGCATTACCACTTGAAGGAAGACATTAAGATGGACTATGACTCAAAAAAAATCACTGCAGGCTTTAAACCGTTAGAGCTATCACATAGAGGATGGACACGGTTAACGATTCAGACATTTTAGAGCTAACACTTTGAGGTAAGACAGGTTTTGAATTAACATTAAAGCGCTGTCACTATAAAGTAAAATATTTTGCGGTACTGAGATTTAGAAGCAATCTAATAAAGATAATTAATGGTATAATTTTTATTACAAAAGGGCTCAATATTATGAGTATAACATAATGAAAAACTTGTTACAAATTATAGATGTAAAAGTACTAGAAAGAGTCACAAGGGTTTGGCAAGAGAAGTCCAAAAATTGTCAATGTAAGAGAACCTCCACATGATCAATGGACATCAAGGTAGCAAAATATACCAACATACAGATATAAACTAAATATACCAACAGACCCGAAAATTATACACCCTGAGATTTGGTTGTACACCCTTAGATTACAACTAAACTTTCTTTAGTATCAGAAAATCCTGATTATGGAAAGAAATAAGTGCTATAAATAAACTTAACTCATGGTTTTATAAAGGTTATGTAAACCTTTAATATCCACAAAAAATTGGCAGAACAAGTTAGAAGTAATAACTGAATTCTGGGACAAAATAATCCGGTGTGTAAGGGAGAGTCAGTTTAATAGTCCTTAAAATTGTTAATTTCCAAACAAATGGGATTTAATATATGCATTTTTAAGACAGTATATTATTACATATTATTTGTAGACACAAAAAAAAATAAAAAGCTACATAATATGACAACCCTCTATCAGACATTTTGGTGTTGGTAGGCCTATGTGCAGCTGTGGACTTTTATAGACTGCAATAGATGGATGGATAATATGAAATGAAAGTAAGAAAAAATGTGATATGAGAACTGTTTTACCTTGATATGGAATATCAAAATGTTACAAGTTTACACTTAAAATATAAGTAAGCAAAAAGTAACTAAAAAATAAGCATTTAGACTGTTTATAAAAATCTGAAGGATTGGACCAAACCTATTATTAAAATTATATCCCTTGTGATATATTTGCTCACACGTTGCGAATGAAACCAGATTTGACAGATATGCAAAACAAAAATAGTATTGTAAGCATCAGATTGAATTACAATAAATTTGTTAAATTATTAAAAGAATAATAAAAAGACAACAGATAGCCTGTAAAATGTTTCATGACTTAGATTATTGTCAATTTTAAAAAATTAACAAAATATAATTAAAAAGTCAGTAAAGAAGGTAAACAATAAATTATTATTATTGAGATATTAAACGAATATAATATAATAATTATTATATAACAATTAATATAATAAGACGAGAAAATAATATAGAGAAATTTCTGCTGATAGGCAATTAAATAAAAATAAAAATCTAGACCATGATTAATTAATTGAAATTAAACATACATAATATACACCTAAGTTACAAGAAAGAAAGAAGTGTTTAGCATCATTAGGTTTTAAATAGAATGATGAGTTGCAAATGCACTAATGGCCTACAGCGGTACACAAAATATCAATCTGGGGAAATATAAAACTTACATACTTCACTAATTAAAACAGTGGTAAATTAAACAATTAAAAAGAAATTTAAAAATAATTATAGGAAATAATTTTCTATTGTAAGATATTAAAAAGTTATGACAAATTAAAAATAAGTAATATGTGAAATAAAATAAAGAAGGATTTATTCAGTAAAATTAAGTATGGTATCATTCATACCTATCATGTTATTATTATCACCTTCATAACTAAAACTAGGTATGGTAAAAGCACAATAAAGCTATACTGACAGCTGCATACACTGATTGTCAAAATATGTTAGCAACAAAATAAATTGTTGTAGTAAGAGGAAATTATGTAAAAATACTTAAGAACTATAAAATTTTTGTGATATTAATAGTGACTAAATATATTGTGCATAACCCATTTTGGTTGCTATTAGTAAAATGAGGTTAATAATGTTGTGCTTTAAACCTTATTATATATAATAATGTATATATAAGGTTATGTAATATATATTCAGTGGTAAATTTCTGACCTTAGATGGTATTAATAATATTACAAAAAAATAAAATAAAAAATAAACATTAAACGCATAAAACCGTTTGAAATATAAATTGACACTTCTCAACTGGATGGTGAAAAACCAGTGGAATGTAACAAAATTTGGGTTTTAGTCCTTCATTGAGAGTAAATTACATAGATATTCGATATTAAAGTGTATATTATGCTAATTTTTGGTGAATGGTAGAATACAATACAAAACTTTGAGCAAAACAATATAGTTATAATGAATAGTAAACTTACTACAACTAAATAATACTTATGTTGTACGAATTTTACCCAGAGTTGATAAAAATCCTGCTTCATATATTAATAAGATAAAGAGTTCTATTCATTAACTATTGAGGATTCAATACTTTCAATTAAATAAAAATATGGAAATTAAACATACAATCTAAAATTGAGCCAAGTAAACAAAAAACAGTCAGAGGAAGTCTATTCAACAAGATCATAAAGCAGTGTCAAAAGCTAAAACTTGATCAAATTAGTAACGAGAAATAATAAAATTATTATACTTAACAATGGGGTTCTGTAGGCATGACCCAGAAACCATGGCAGGTATATTAGATTGGGGGACGAATTCTTCTTTTATGTATTTCCTCTTAATGTCGATGAGTCAAAAACCATAGGTTTTGTTTTTTTTTTCACAAGAGCAGTAAATTTGAAAAAATGAATTATTTATTTTGAATAAAATAACAAATTATATTAACACTGCCTATATATAGATAATCATACTACTGTGTCATGTTACAGTCATCTCATAGACATCTCATACACATCATTGGTTACTATTAGTGAAGTATTTTGTAAAATATGGCACTCCAAGATTCACTCCAAAATTCATACTAAGAATTATAGTGAACTCTCCTATGTCAAATACTATAAATTATAAAATAATAAAATAATTAATTCTTTATGGTGCCAAATTGTAGTAAGTGTAATGAAATTCCTTCCTGGGCTTTTGTGCCTTTTACCTAGGTTTGAGTTATAAAAATAGACTTAATAATAAGTTACTTTTAGATTATTAACTACAGAATATTGCAATAAATATTGAAAATACAGGAAATTTACAAAAACTAGTAACAAGCTGAGCAGTGATGAGTTATAGGTTATAATATACGTACATTGTCCTTCAATAAATATTACATTTATTCAAAAGGGAGCTCAGATGTATAGTTAAGATATAGATAAAATTTCACTTCAACAAGGTTTGTATGGGAAAAAATAAATGAGAAGGGGTTGAGTCTTGCTTGTGAATATTTTAATAGAAAACAGAACACAAGATAGTGATTAATTTAACCCATTTAGAATATTATTTCTTAAGTAAGTTAGTAAGTTATAAGATGTTAAATTAAAATTTATTAGAAATTAAACTGGAATATATATTCCAGATTGTTTCCTTTTTCAGTCATAATTCTTCTACAGGGGCACTTCTGCTGCAATCAAGCTGGCCTTATGTGTATGAGGATATGTTATGAAATAAGGATAATTTATTTATGTTATTAATTTAAATTTACTATACAGGCAATATGTTCAACATTTTTTTATAAAATAAGGAAAGTTGCAAATTTCCATTCATTGGTATTATAAATTCGCAACCCCTGTATTCAAACATCTACAATTGTTAAGAATGTCTAGGACAAGGAGGGAGTATAATTAAATGGTTAAACGAACTTACCATAAGTGAAGTTCAATCATAATTATACGAAGCTCCTTGTCCTAGACGGTACTCCCGGCCCAACCCTCCCTGGGTTAGGATTGCTCATCCAATTCCTTGCTTTAAACATAATGAAATTGCGTTGACGGACGGGTTGATTTTTTATTGAGCTATTTTTTAGCGAGCTTGGATAAATTGTGATGCGGGCATGGAATGCGGCGTACTACAATTGTTAAGAATGTCTAGGACAAGGAGGGAGTATAATTAAATGGTTAAACGAACTTACCTTAAGTGAAGTTCAACCATAATTATACGAAGCTCCTTGTCCTAGACGGTACTAACGGCCCAACCCTCCCTGGGTAAGGATTGCTCATCCAATTCCTTGCTTTAAACATAATGAAATTGCGTTGACGGACGGGTTGATTTTTTATTGAGCTATTTTTAGCGAGCTTGGATAAATTGTGATGCGGGCATGGAATGCGGCGTACTACAATTGTTAAGAATGTCTAGGACAAGGAGTCTAATATTTAATTCATTCTAATAATAAGTTTTGGATCGATATTAACTTTTGGAAGATCGCACCACAAAATGTGGTAAGTTGTTTTCTTTAAAAACCAACCTCAGAAAAAAATTATATTTTTTTAAACACCACTTTTAATTGAATAATGTTTCTTATAAGGACAATTTTTTCCGAACTACTGGTAAAAGTGCGCATCACTGTATATGAGTATTATTCATATTTTTATAGAATAATTATATTTTATGATTTAAGAGGCTGATGAAGTCTCTATTATCCCAGACGTGAGATTAAACAATATAGTTTTTCATTATAGTAAATCATTATCTCAATACGAGTAAAATAATTCGCGTCATACACGTGTTTAAAAGGTTTGTTAAGGTATTATTTAATTTTGCTACGAATTACAGCGTAATATAGTCACGTCGAATATTTCCGTGTTGATGGAATTTATATTTCGCTTGCCAAAGCATTTTAGTGTGCCATGTTTAACAAAGAGTATTTGTTAAGGTAATTTATTTTTAAATAATAAAGGATATGGTGCTGCTATATCCATGCATTTTAAATAACTGATGGGACAAAAAGTTTTACGACAGCATTGTTGTGTTTGTTGTGTTTACATGTTTTTATATATTTTTTTCTTTTTCTGCTTGTAACGTGGGGACAGTTTAAATACATAAATTTTACAAGAACATCTATCTAGACCCGGAACAATTATTAGTATTTCATATAAATAATTTTCTGTAGGAAAGGTTCCTCCAGAAATTTTACGACTTGGTGAGATAAAACTGGAGCTGGTTCAGTAGAAAATATATATATATATATATATATATATATAGATCCCTCATAGATTGCCTTATAAGGAGCATATTTGCTATAGTTGCCACGCTTAGAAGGCCGGTCGGCAACTGTAGTTTTTATTTTATAGTTGTTATTAGAAAAAAACTACTGTTCATCTTTTGCTCTGTTTCTCTCTTTCGCCTTTATGACAACCACGAGACGATATGGGGTAGTGGATATTCCTACGCCGCCACTATAATATTGATAATACATCTGATTTATTGTGGCATCGAATAGAAAGGTTTACTTAATCTGTGATTTGAATCTCGTAAACACGGAATGCTACGTCATTACCAGGCGGTTTCAGTCTGTGTGTAGAGTATTGTTTGCAGTTGTAATTATGTTAATATGAAAGCCAATACGTTTCAATTTATTATAAAATAGCGATCCGCCTTGACTTCGCACGGGTTATTTCTGGATCTCGACCACAGCGCCACCTACCGGGTCCTAAACCATACCAAATCGGGAATCTGAACAATCCAGGGAGCCAATCAAACATCTATATATATATATCTTTGTCAATAAATTTTAGCCGATTTTTTTATTAATTATTAATTAAGTGATACTTGAAAGGTGGTTCTATATTATTTGAAGAAAAAAATATCCCTAAGGGTAAAAAATAAGGGATGTAGTTTTTAATATAACTATCTAGACGACATTCTCGTTATTACCCTGATCTTGTGCTTTTGCTCAGTCCACGCAAAATAGTTCGAAAATTTAAGTTTTTAATAAAAAGTTAAATATAGCTTAACCCGCCAACGGTGACATCGATTTGACTTACATCTTCGGTGATCCCGGTCCCACGCACCGTGGTTTTCAATGGAAGATTTTTCAAAATATTTTATTTACTGACCATTTTATTTATTAATTATAAATTATTTGACATTAAAACAACAACATTTTATTAATCACAGCCTCGTTTATTTACTTTTTATTATGATTAGATAACTTCACATAGATCCTATAAAATTAGTTAGTTTTACACATAGCTATTTTAAAAATTTGAATATCAATAGTCAACATATTTTTAAAATTAATTCAGTCTTATCAGTTTTTACACTCTAGGAACTTACTTATAATAAACAAAAAATGACATCTTACCAACAAAAATTAACAAAAAAAAATTCTTTGAAAATCACTATTCTTCAGTCAAGCAAATACTGCAATAAGGCACTACGTGCTCAAGACACAAATGTTTCTTGCACTTGTGGCAAGTGTATTTGGTATTTCTATTTTTTTTTCATCCACATACAAAGCAACGGCAATTTCGTGATGGACCAGCCGTTCCAGGTACCTCATCTATCTTAAAAATTTCAGACAGTCTTTGTCTCATTGACCGCGGCAGGTGTAAGTGCATCTGTCGTTCTCTTATGTGGGGTTCAATTAATTTCATAGCCAAATTCTCAATGAATTGACGACGTTTCATTTTGGAATTTTGGTTGTTAGCTGTATGTATCACCTGACTGTTTATGGTACTGATATTTAGCATAGCATAAAAAACTGCCATTGGCCAGCGTCTTGTTCCTCGAGCACAATTGTAATTAGCACACAAACGATCTACCACGTCAACGCCGTCCTTTGTGTCATTGTAACATAAAATTATGTCTGGTTTTTGACTTTCGGCATCAATTGTAGCATCATTGTGCATTGTGCTAATCAGGAGAACGTTTTTTCTTGCTTTTGGAACATATACCAAACCATATTGTCGCGAAACCCAAACATATTTGAGTTCACAGTTCGACCACGCAATATGTTGAAGTCAGGGGGAATTTCTTTCTTATTCTTCCGAATTATTCCGACTGTGGTGAGACCTTTCTCAAGCAATGCTTCAGATAAGGGTATACTGGTATACCAATTGTCTGTTGTAATGTTGCGACCAGTATTGAAAATGGGCTCGCATAATCTTTGAATCACAGCCAAGCCAGAATTGTCTTGAGAGTATGGGCCTGCCTCTGGCTGTTTTCCAGGATATATTTCCATATTGAATGTATAAAACATTTTAGCGTCACACAGAGCTTGAATTTTGATACCACATGGATTTGGTTTATTCGGAATGTATTGCCTAAATGAGCACCTTCCGCGAAAAGCTTCCAACTTTTCATCGACAGTGACAAAAGCAGATAAAGTGTAAGTGTAACTATCCTTACAATTTTGGACAAATTTCTAGAATATCTTTCGAATGTGGCAAATTTTGTCTAGTTCTTTTCTTTGTATCCTTTTAGTACTATCATCAAACCTCAAAGTTCGTAAAAGAAATTGAAACCTTTGGGCAGACATTGAAAGCCGAAATATTTCCCCTGAACCATCATCCGTTCGAAACAACTCTTCAGCATTCAGGTGATTCGATTTTTTCACTCCAGCTAATAGAAGCAAACCAATCAAGCAATATACCTCGTTGAAATCAGTCTGTTTCGCATAAGTTTCTTTAGCATAATTATCTTTCACGGAAGCAATGTATTGGTTGGTATATTCGACAATAATCTTAATTATAGTATCGTCAAAGAAGTGTCTCCAAATTCTCTCTCAAAGAGGGTCCTTTTCACTAGATATAACTCGTTTAGGTCCTGGTAACTTAGTTATTATATTGAAACCTCTAGTACGGACAGATTGGTGGTGAGGTTCTTTGTTCCATTTCGTACTTTTGGCCTTTCCTAAATAAAAGGCGCTGTTCTGTGGTCATCAAGCAGTTCATGAAGAAGCGATTCTAGACGATGCTGTTCCCTTTCGTACGACATACTGTAACAAAGTTTATATTTGAAACAAGATAGAATAATTTAGGTCATATAGGCCCACAGACATGTAGGTCACCGTTCCCGGGTTAAAATAACTAAAAAGAAAAGAAAAGTTTCTGCTTAACAGATTCGCAAGTCGGAACTTTCATTTTTCTATACGGTATGTATTAGCTTCGGCTTCTGAAGGTAATATGTGGAAATTATTTTATTCAATTAAGTTTTTAGAAGTGTGACTGTATTATTTTATATAATAAGGGTGGCAAAAATCCCCCTTACGGTAAGTGGATGCTGAGGCCTACAGTATATTCTCGATAAAGTCAAAATGCAGATCACCCGCGAGAATGGAATCGATGAATGGAACGCCTCGTTTCCAAAAAGGACCTTCGGATCTCTATACTCACGATATGAAACACAAAAGTATAAAGCTGCTATTTTGCGCTGTTATTTTGTTAAATTGTGGTCCTCAAATGGTCGAACAATATTCTAATTGATGGCAAAATATCTATAATTACCTTCAAAAATGTTAATTCTCACCGGTTATAGATTAGATGCAAAACAAATGCTTTATCACCCTTGATGACTAAGATGGCCATGCAAACCGGAACAGTGACATAAAAGAAAGAGAACCCTATCTCACAACAGCATTATTACGAACTACAGTTAAGATACTTTTTTTGCAGAATCTCTGACTTTATTCCTTTATCAAGCAATTCTAATAGGCTTTAGTAAGCGTATACCATAAGATATGCAATATATCGAATTATATAGAGCTATTTTAACCTAAAACTCTCCCCCAAGGTACATTTATCTTAGAAGTTAACAATGAAACTTTCATTTTGTTATTTATTTTGGGCTTTATTTCCAGACATGAAAGACTATTTTCAATCCAAGGATGTGAAAAATGGTTCGGTAAGGGTATCCCCGTTCTATTCGGTTCACTCGCTCGATGACTGCGATAGCATCAGGGCAGGCTGTTTTGTTTCCTTATTTCGTCAGAGGTTATCTTTTAGATGAGCGACACTTGGGTCACGTTAGTGTGAAGGGCATTCTTTGGAATTGGCATTAGAAAACAGATTCGGAATACTAAAAGATTAAAGTAAAATGAAATAAAGGCGCAAAATCAAACACAAAATATTTTTTTTTTGAGATTAGACGAGAGGTCAATTTCTTCGCATTCCGTTCTTTTCTAGAATTTTTTTACTAAATTTATAAATTGAAGTATATAATATACATACCACTGCACACAGTCCTTCTCTTTTGAGGGAAAAGGTTATGGAGAATTTAGTCCACTGTGTTCTTTTTGTACATGTTGGAATTCTTCACATGACCTCAAAATATTTATAGTCTCGATGTTTTCACAACGGTTTCCTTCGCATCTCCAATACTTGTTGAATCAACACCTAATGATTTTTTTTATGTCACCAAACTGGATCGAATCCGGGTTGCTCGCGTACTGTGAAATTTGCGACAAGCACTTATCATGTGGTATCATCATATTAGTTAATGATATTTACTGGCAACGTTATTGTTGCCAGTAATTATCATTAAATTAATAATTAGTACGCAATCAAGAATATATGAATGTATTCTATTTAAATATCAGAGTAAATTGAAAAAAGCTTTCCATTAAAACATTAAATATATTCCAGTAAATCGAGTGGTGTTATACCAAGCTCCACAACTACGGAAACGCATGCTATCCATTATTGATGCGAGTATAATCAGCTTAACTCTGTTTAGATGAAAAAAGGTAATGAACTAAAAAACAAACGAGTGTAATGCAGTTATATCGAGTCCGGTTAAATTTCAGACTCAATGTCGTAGAAACGTCTGTCGCCTTTAACGAAAATTTGTTATTAAAAACTTAACTTTATGGATTTTTTTTTATAGGATAGGGTGACAAACGAGCACACAGTCCACCTGATGGTAAGTGGTTGCTGCGGCCCATAGACATCTACATCTATCTTCCATTACAAATCAAAATGCAGATGCGTTGTCACCCGTGAGGACTGAGATGGAATGCCTCATTTCCAGTAAAAAGGGTCTCCGGTTCTCTACACTCACCATACGAAATACAGCAGCATTAAGCTACTATTTCACGCTGGTATTCTGTGAGAGCGTGGTCCTTCCCCGGTCGAGCCGACCCATTCGTGCTACAACTATACTACTAATATAATTGCAGCATGGCTCTACCACGTTAATAAAACAAATATAATAAAGATACAAAACTGTTTATGAAATAATTAAAACCAACCTTATAGTGGTGAATTAAGAATATCAACTACATTATATCCTCCCGTAGGTATCTTAAGGTGCAAAGACGGAAACTGAAACTAGAAATGGACAGCAGCATCTTCCTGATAACATATAAAATTATAAAAACTGCGATTATCAACCCGCCTACCAAGCGTGGCAATTTTATCGAAATCCTCCCTATTACGCAATGTACAAGAGAGGCCTATGTTACCAGTAGTGGACTTTTATAGAGTCTATAAAAGTTCACTGCTGAGGACAATATGAAGTGCATGGATACAAAACCGAAAATAATTATCACAAATCGCAGCTTTATGACACAAATACGTAAATAAGTATTCGTAATAAAGAAAAAGAATAACATTTCGAACTCCATAAACTTGCCAATTTCAAAATCAGTGAAATTTATAAAGAGTCAAAGTTCCATAACACTGAGTGGAAAACATCGAGCTACTTAATTGTCGTCGGATGGAAATAATTAGAAATTACTGCCTTCGTTCAGCTAACAAACAGGATGGTTAGCAAATTTATGTCGCCTAGTGTGGCCGTAGCAAGTAGCAAATACCAAATTTAATTACGCCCGGAATAGTCATAGATTTTAATTTGTTGAAATAATGTTGTTATTCCATACACTTAATTACTAAAGAAAACCCTCTCAGAAATGAGAGGAGGCTTGTGTCCAGCAGTGGGACGTATATGGGCTGTAATTATTCTATAATTATAATTACTAAAGAAATTATACTAAAGTACTAACAAATTGAATTAAGATTAATTTCAAACGTGTACAAGCAGTCGGACGACAATAATGTGAAATGTTAGTGCGGTATAAGAGCTGATGATGATGAGATGACGGTTTGATTTGCGACCAATGGTTAAATAACGTGTGTTGTGTTTGGAAGTTATCTAAACGCCGTTTGAGCAGAGCTGTGTGAGCCCCGTCTCCGACTGCTTAACTCATGTAAGTCAAAGTTCCGTTCAGTAAGAACCGCCAAGTTGCAGCTGGAAGTTGCGTTGCTAATACTGATGATGCAATTTGAATGAGCCCAAAATACCTTTGTTAACTGACGAAAAAGGTGAGAGAAGGGATTTGTTCGGAGTTTTTGCCGTCACATAAATACGTAGCGATTCCTGTTTGCGCAAAATACCACCAGACTATAGAGTTGTCAAACGGGTTATTAATCTGAAGCAATAAATTTCTTTTAAAATATCACGCTGTAATAGTGGCGTTAGAGAATTCACAACCCCATATTATTTTTTCTTTCAAATAGATGTCGACTGATGGGACAGAGGAATACTAAAATACAAGAAATTTTATAGAATCAGGCGTTACTTTGCGGAAATCCATTATAGTAAAAATATAAATTACTTCGCTACCTTCCGATAACTAAATACAATGATGTGTCTTACCTGGATTAAAGTGCACCTCCCGCCCTTCCTCAAATGCATGCACTAACTCCGTCACCACTATTACCAGCACCACTACTCCCAACACCACTACTCCCGGCAACACTACTTCCAACACTACTATTTCAGGTAAGACACACCATCGACGATAATACGACAAGAAAAACTAGAATAAAGAAAATAAAAACATTAGACCGCTAAGTCTATTAGACTTAGTAGACTTAGCGGTTAGTCGCCGTAGAGTCTACTTTACCTAAGGATGCTTCGTTTAGAAGCGAAACACGTGTCGTATTATTGACGATGGTGTGTCTTACCTGGAATAGTGGTATTGGAAGTAGTGGTTCCGGGAGTAGTGGTGTTGGGAGTAGTGGTGCTGGGACTAGTGGTGACAGAGTTAGTGCATGAAATTGAGGGAGGGCGAGAGGTGCTCTTCAATCCAGGTAAGACACATCATTGTATTTAGTTAGCGGAAGGTTGGGAATTAATTTATATTTTTACTAGAAGAAATTTATAAAAACAACTTTCCAAAACATTTCCAACCCGCCAATTGTTGCATATGGCAAATATCAGTAGTGTAACATTATCAGATTACACTGCCGATATTTGCATGCTGTAAATTAATGAACGAAGGATATCTTGAAGAACTGACGTATACGTTACGATACGTTTCCGTTAGTGTTGCTACCATAATATAAAATTAAAATTTTAAATATTTTAAGCTTACTGCAATTTGACATATTTCGATGGTCCTCTTATTAAAAAACGTGACGGTATTATTGTATCGTTGTATTTGAATTTAGATTTAAAAAAAGAATTACTGGTTACGTTTTAAACATCTTAGCTTTTGACACTTCCAGCCACTTGATAACCAGATGAGATCTATTTTTTTTTACGAAATTTCATTGATTTAAAAACATAACTGTTTTTAAATTAATGAAATTTCGTGGCAGCTTACTTTTCAAAAAGTGTTAGGGGCTATTTTTAATCAAATTAATTTTAATAATTTATTTTCAAAACCGGTCATTAACTCTTTAGATAACCGAAAAAAATTTAGTTTAAATAAAGTGTTTTTAACATGAAGAATACGCCTTGGTATAGGCAGCAGGTATGAAAAGTTAAGTCAATAAAGGTAACTACACGGATATGTTAACCGATAAAAATAGGTATTAGAAAAAATATAATTAAATTGCAAAAATAATCGTATAGGCATGCCTGCAGAAAACTTTCATTGAATATTATTGTCATGATTTAGTTTTAAAGTCGAAGCAAATAAATATGTGCGCGAGAGAAAGAGGTGAGGTTTGGTAATAAAATAATTTGTGCGCATGAGAAAAGAGAGTGGAGTCACGGGAGTGAACTTAACCGTCACGTCTGAAGCCTAGAGAGCTCAAGCGCAGAATTATGTCGTCTGTAATGTTATTGTTCGGTTATCAAAACAGTGAAGGTTATGAAAATTTTTTATAAAAATTAATTTACTTAAAACTAGCCATGAACACTTTTTGAAAGGCAAGATATGCATATTTAGAAATAAATAAAATTTCATAAAAAATAGATCTCATCTGGTTATCAGACGGGTGAAGGTCGATACTATGGTTTTCTCTGCTATATGCCTTTAGGAACGTTTCGTCTTAGTCTTTCGTTCGTAGTTCGTTTAAGTTTTTCCTTTATAAAGGGTCGGCAACGCACCTATAATTGCCCTGGTGTTGCGGTTGATCATGGGCGGCGGTAGCCACTTAACATCAGGTGAGCCGTATGCTCATTTGCGCCTCTTCTAGAGAAATAAGTAAGCTCTGCTGATATGATCTGTTTCTTATCGAAGTGTGCAGTCTATCTTACTCTTCAGTTTGATCTGCTCGGTTCTTGGAAGTTGCAAAACATGCAAATTTAATATTTCGCCATTCCAAGAAGCTCATAGATCAGCATTATTAAAACTGATAACAGTTTGAATCTCAAGAATAACCATAAATGATACTTTGGACTTATAAAGGTGCCATAACTCCAGAATTTTTCGAATAATACTGAAATATCGTTTCCCTAACGATGTTTTCGCAGACTTCACGCGAAATGTGTAATATACTTATATTTGTGCTGCATAATCCGGCGGTAGAGCAAAGTAGACTTCTGCCTCATAGTATCAGAGACACAGAGAACAGTGATGACTCAAATGAATAATTTAATTTTGTTTTTATGTGGTACGTTGGTAGTGAGAGTATTGTTTAAAGTTTGTAAGTCGAAGTACTTATGAAACTTATGAATTTCGTAGTAAGAGTAAGTACATAAGCAACCCAAATTAGATCCGCGCCGACTCCACCCATGTTTTTGAAGTTTTGATTTACCACGTCCTCGCTGGTGAAGAATAAGGTCGCAAGGAAACCTGCATATCTAAAAAGTTAAAAAAAAACTTCGGAAATAATTTTTTAAGTAATGTGAAGTCGGTCATCCCGCGTTAGAGTCAACTTTATCAACTCCTTTTTGGCCTAAACTTCGCTGTGGCCTGTGCCCTGTATTGGGATGTATTTACGCTGCTACTTTTTTACTTTTACTAGGGCTATTCACTGCTGATCATAGGCTTCCCCCATTGTTTATCAAATAGACCGGGTATTTGCAGAACTACTCACGCTTGGCAAGCGGGTTGACAACCGCAGCTCTTTATTACTTTGCACTGTTATCAAGAAGATGTTACCCATCTGTTTCAGTTTCCCTCTGTCGTCTCTTAGAACAGGGACGAAATGCAGTAGTGATTTCTTTTTCGCCGCCTCTACATGGCTAATATATTATTTCTACTACCATTCATCAATTAGATTTCCTCCACAGGCTGCCAAAGAAATTGGATATTTGCCATAGATGCCACGCTTGGCATGCGAGTTGCCAACTGCATATTTTTAATATTTTGAACTATGATCAGGAAGACGCTGCTGCCCATCTTATGTAGATTTCTACTCCTGTTCCTGAATTTAGTTTCTCTCACAAATTCACCGTGAATAGAACTAAATTTATGAAATATTGAAGTATTTTCGAACGTAAAAAAATACTGGCACGTGGTGCCAATCAAAATTCAATAGGTTCAATATTAATAAAGACCATGAAATTAAACCTTATTTTATCAAAACTATATCAACTTTATTTAAAAATTTCCTTTATTTCCAAAAATCCTATTACAAAGATTTGTCGAGTCTTCCCTTTAAGTAGTCAGAGACACTTGTGTTGGGAATAACTCGCTACTTCCCTTACGGTTGGCTAAATAAGATGAACTAGGTAGGTATATTATATCTAAAAGGTTAGTTTAGAATGGTATGGTTTACATTTTTTTTTATACATTGAAATATAACATTTTTGATATAATTCAAATTTAAATTTAAATTGCGGCTCTAGTGGCAATGAACTATTTTCATGTAAGCATGTATGGTAGTATATAAAATGTACATGTGTGTGCGTACGTGCGTGCGTGCGTGTGTGTGTGTGTGTGTGTGTGTGTGTGTGTGTGTGTGTGTGTGTGTGTGTGTGTACATGTATATGTGCATGTAGTGTGTGAATGAGTGTATGTATGTGTGTATACGAGCTCGTGTCTGTATGGGAGTGTGCATGTGTGCATGTGTTGGTTACATGTATGCCCTACGGATAAGGTTCCTTGGGATCGGTATGAACACTCCGCATACAGGAACCAGCTTTAGTTGAACCAAACATTTTAACAAATTCTTATGAAAAGGTTTTCAACATCTTCATAGCTAAGTGAATCCAACCATTCTTTTACAGTTTTCCTGCAAGTGTAAGATAACATGGGGTATATTTTAAGTATACTGTTTACTTTGTTGTATATATAAGCAGACTGCCTACTATATTGTCTTCTAGCGAACGCAGTACGTGCGGCAGTGACGGGTGCAACGACATCCTTCCTTCTTTTATGACTTAGGTCGACATAAGGTAGAGATTTGTGGCACGTTAAGATGAGATTCAGAATATAGAGTTTTCGGACTGTGAGTAGGCCACTCATTCTATATAGTTTATCAGTGGGAAAACGATAAGGTTTGGAGTAGATGACTTTGATAAGTGATCTCTGAGCTCTTTCGAGTGCAAAGAAGTGAGTTTTGTCTGCTCCTCCCCAAATCGAGATACAGTAGGTGAGCACCGATTGGGCCAGGGCCACGTAGATTCGGTTTTTAAGTTTGTTACACATGACCCGCCGTAGTGATTTGAATACCCATATGAGTTTCCTAGTGCGGTTTGTTAAAAGCTCAAAATGTGAGTGCCAGCTAAGTCGTTGGTCCAGCATTATACCTAGGTATTTAGTTTGGCTAACTTTTTCAATAATAGGACAGTCGCAAATCAGGTTACCAGGGTTAGAGCAAGTGTGAATTTTAATGGCAAAGTTATGGTTAGGTTGGGATTTATTAGAAGGAGTGAAGCAGATGTAGTTAGTTTTCTGAGTGTTCAAGGTAAGAAGGTTGTCTCTAAGCCAGTTATATACGTTAATTAATCCCCTCTCAGTACTTTCTTGGACATTATTCCAGGTGCTACCAGTAAAAACAAGCGCAGTGTCATCCGCGTAGGAGTATATCCTGCACCCGACATCCCTTAGATTACATAGATCATTTATGTATATTAAAAAGAGAGTCGGGCCCAGGACACTACCCTGTGGGACTCCAAAACTAGTAGTGGCTTTCTCACTGTATAACTTTGATAATGCATATTATATAAATAACGTAATTCCAATTTCAGGACAATTTTCCCTTTATAAATACACATCGGAAGGGGTGCCCGATGATGATATTTATGCGATTCTGATAAACTAACTTATGTGTTTCTTTAGCCTATAATATTGCCAATTTAGACAATAATACCAACCTGTTTCTGATCCAGTTTTGCTAATTTTAGTACGAAACAATATTATCGATGTTTCTAAATTAAAAACTCACGCGAGCGAAGCTGCGGGTAAAAAGCTAGTTGGTATATGTAATATACCAACCATGCACGCGGGTAAAAAGCTAGTTTGTATATATAATATGCCAATTAGCTTCTTACCCGCGTGCTCGGCGGTGAAGGAAAACATCGTGAGGAAACCTGCACGTCTGAGGGATAAGAAAAAAAATATTTCGAAGACATGTGAAGTTCGCCAACACGCATTGGGGCAGCGCGGCGGAAACTTCGTTGCCCTAAAATCCTCTCAAAAATTAGGGGAGGCCAGTGCCCAGCGGTTGGATGTATGTAGGCTGTAACTTTACTTTACTTTCATTTTATACGTAATATGAATGATAGAGCAATTATAACGGGCCAATAAAACAAACACATTATTATTACATAAACTCTTATAGATTTAAAAACAAATTTAAAATTTAATATTGTTTCAAATTTATTTTATAAAAGTAATATTTTTTTTTCTTATTCCTCAGACTCAGTTTCCTCACCCTTCACCGCCGAGCACGTGGTAAATCAGCTCTTAAAATTGCAATTAACAATTTCATTGGTGCCGGCGGGGATCGAACCCGGGTTATTTGCGTTCTGTTATATTTACAGCGAGCGTTAACCACTGAGCTACCACGGCTCTTGTATTTATTTTATAGTTTCCAACAAAGCCTTAATTATTAATTTATTTTATAGTTTCAAACAAAGCCGTATATTTATTAAAAGATTTTGATACAGTCATTTATGTTCGTAACATTTAGATGGATAGAGTACATTTTTCTTGCAGTTACTTTGTTTTTGCAAAAATAAAAACACAGTTGAAAGTGATCCGTAGTTTTTCAATATGCACTGACAAAGTTAAAATTACATTATTTAAGTGATATTGTCAGTTATTTTATACCAGCAATTCATAGCTCAGTTACAAACAGAAAACGTACGCCATTCTATACAAGAGGACAATAAAACAACAGTTTCATGCCATTGTTGGGACTGTTGCTATTTTGTAGCGCATCGGAGAAGTTTGCAAAAGCTGGAACAGCTTCCATGCAATTGTACGAGCGATACGTTATCGGATAGCATCCCGGATGACGCAAATACGAGTTGGCACTAATAACCTCCTCAACGTTATTGTTAATTACTTAGACAGCATAGATTTAAAACACACATGTATGGATACGATTTTTCTAGGGATTAATACTGACAGCTGTAGTTACGTAAGTTTAAATATACATAATAATAATAATAATAATATCCTCCAGACCAAATTTCGGTCACGGCGGCCAGTCTCAACGGAGACTAGCAATCGGCGCAGGACAGAGTTACAGTGCCCAACACAGGTGCACTCTCTATTCCCTCACTCTCCTAATCCGATGGGAAGGTAAACCGACACGAACGGAGAGAGATTAGGTGTAGGACCAACGGCTTTACGTGCTTTCCGAGGCACGGGGGTTAGACAACGCCAACTTCCTGATTCCGGGCAGCTACTGAGAATTTCTTGACGGAAAAACTCAATAATTGATTTTTTGGCCCGACCCGCGATTCGAACCCAGGACCTCATCATCAGCAGTCGCACTACTACTACCACTAGACCAACGAGGCAGTTTTAAATATACATAGAATTATATTGAAATATGATATAAAAAGAAAATTATTATTATTAAAATGGGGTCAAGAAAACAAGGTAAGTTCATTAAAACTTTAACAGAGTACGCATTACGTGTAAGCCGGGAGCGGGTTACAAAAGCGGGAAAACATTGGTGCAGCAGCCATAACTCAAGCCATTCTCTCAATTCTTATCGCCCATTTTTCATGTTACAACATTTTATCTCCAAAGTCGCTCGGCGCCGACTTAAGTGGACTTTTGACTTTTGCCTTACGCTGTTTTTAAGTATGCTAGTTTGTAGGATTGTGATTAATTATTAAAAGTATATACAATTTGAAATGTACTTTTTTGGAGGACTTCTTTTTCGAGTAGTAAATATAATGCCATTCTACTTTTTCCTTCTAAAAAGTATTTTATGGAAACCCTAATAAAATTTCAGCGTATATACGTCCCACTTCTGAGCACAGGTGTCCTCTCATTTCTAAGAGAATTTAAGGTCAAGGAAATGTCCGGCTCAATGCATGTGGGAGGACTTCACGACAACATGTCATTGATTTATGGAGTATATTCCTTAAGAATAGTTTCATATATAGCGCACAGTATGAAAAATAGATGCGGTTTTCCTCTGCGCAACATACTCGCTCTCTCTCTCTCTCTTTCTAAATATGTGGAAAGCGTTGTGGGGCTAGCATAACATGACCACTGTTTTTATGATCTGAGGCAGCAGCAGGTTTCTTTATTGGGATCAAACACTGGTTGCTGGCGTGCTGCAAAATTTATTATTATAATATTTTTACTGTGTGGTAACATTTACAAAATCATTTATTTAATTACCTAATTGTTTACAATCTGATTGGGTCCCTTTGACAGATATACATTTCTAAAAAACTGTTGATATTCAAACAGTGTACACAAAATTATACCACGATGGGTCAGGTCTAAATACGGAGCTGTACATTCAAAGCGGTAATCTTGTTCCTTTATGAAATAGGTCCAACATTTTAGATCAGTTAGCCTCTATCAACTGGTCACTTGACTGGAAATAACGGTTACTTGTATAAAGTTTTGCTCATAGTATGATTTTTTCATATATGTGACGTAATAATACATTTCGTTAGTTTGATAACAAGTATTCTATTCGATCCGCAAGATAACATCTCAAATTGCTGGAATGATTTACTGCGCGTTGTTTGCACTGAGCTTTGATTTGTTTCCACGTCGTAAATTTGTGAATTTAATGCTTGATATCGTTCAGATTTGCGCTCTTTGAAGCAAATATTACAAAGCAACATCTGAACCTTAACTATGAGTACCAGATTAACCGATATTTTTATGTTAACTGTAAGTTTTTTGTAATGTAAAACAGTTTAAAATGTTTCAGTAAGACCTACTTATACTAACCTATAGAAATAAACCATGTAGTGGCGGTGTAAGAATATGTAATACCCCATATAACTCCCTAGGTGTCGTAAGAGGCGACAGAGGGAAACAAATGAGAGGAAAAATTGAACTGCGGTTACCAACCCTCTTGACACTAGGGCATATATCACCCTATGAGGGGGAGGCCTATGTTCAACAGTGGACATTAATAGACTGTAAATGTAACGCTATAGAAGTAAAATGATTCCTGTACTAGTGATCCATTGAAAAAATAAAATTTATTGTAATATATGTATTATATTATTATTTAAATCTTATACATAAAGATAATATACTAATAAATAATCCGTCTAGTGGCGGCGTAAAAACATCTATTACCCTGTCTCATCCAGTGAGAGTCATGAAAGAGAAAAATGAAAACAAGAGGTTAGTAGCAGCATAATGCTAATATCAACAATTTAGTTAAAAAACTTCACATACAAACTTGACAACTACGCCTTCATATGAGGCAATCTACGGGAAAGAACTATGTTCAGGAGTGGAATTTTGATAGGATTTAATGAATGAAAGTCATTTGTAGTCACTAGGGCCAGGTCTGGGATGTAAAGCGGATTATTACTTACTTCGTTTATTTTTATTCATTTACTTTAATTCATCATAAAGTGTACAATTGGCGGACGAATGTTTATTTCTTTATTCGTTACTGTAATCACCGCAAAAATAAACAGGAGTCTAAAGTTTCTTGCCGGCTTATTTCCAAAAACGTCTAACTTTTGGAACTGGTTGAAGATTTTCACATTTAAGAGCTTCAAAAAACCTAAATTCAAAAATATATTTTTCTCTATGACTTATTATAAAAAATAAAAATGATAAGAAAATAAACTTAAGTTATAATTAAGTTAATAAAAGCGTGTTCAGTCATAATATAACTAAAATTCAATTACGGCCTGAATCTTGGTCACTTTCTATTACTGGTGGTCCCTATTAAACTTATAATAATACTTTTTTATGTTATTACTCTTTTTCATACTTAAAATTCTTCAATGAATGTAATGTGAAATTAAAAAAAAATAAGTAAGTTTTCTTTTTAAATAAAAACAGACACTGCTAATATTAGGTCTTTAAGACCAAGGAAATTGTCGTTTTTAATGAAATAAGTTAACGTATTTTTTTTCTGTATTTTTTATTTATATTTTCAAAATAATCACCCATGCAATCAATAAATCTTTACTAACACAGTGGCTGTTTATTGATGCCCTTCTTGAAGAAATCGGCTGAACAGGATGATTAACAAATTCTTCAAAGCTATTTAGTACTGCCTCTCGAGTACTGAATTTTTTTCCCGTCAAAAATTATTCAAATTCTGGAAGAAGAAGAAGTCTGTAGTCGGAAGGTCTAATAGTTACGTCAGATGACGGAAAGCTTCCAACCCTCTTGTAACTTGGAGACCATCTGTTGTGCAGTATGAGATCGCGCGTTGTCGTACAGGAGCAGCAGGTACGATTGATTGACCAAATCTGATAAGAAACATGCGAGCTTCTCCATCATTGTGTTAAGTTCACAGTATGCAGCTGCAATAATCCCGTTCAGTAAAAAGCTTCACACCGGCACCAGACCACCAAACAGTGACCATCACTTTTCTTGGCGTAAGTTTTCGTTTAGGGCATTGTTTAGGTGCTGAACCAGGATCCAACCAACTTGCTAAGCGCTTGCGATTGTCAAAAAAATCCAGTTTTCGTCGCAAGTAAAAATGCGATTCAAATTTCCTTTCTTTGTGTGCCTATTAAGCAGTGAAAGGCACAGGAAGTAGACGACCACAAGGTTAGGGAACAGAACGGAAGCGGGTAAACTAATAACAGGTGGTATGTTCAATTGTAGTATTCGCTCCGTAAACGTGGTTGATACTGCGTGCTGCTTGTGCCACGTTGCTGACGGTACTCATATTTCACAATTACTGGAATTTTAACGTATCTTTGATAATGAAGAAGTTTCAAACGCGGTGAAAACAAACGCTTATCAATAAATAAATGGACAATTTTGAAAAAAAAACATGTTTTTAAAATCAAATTAATTTGAAATCTGAATTCTTAGCCAAACGAAAATTATTTTGATTTGTTAAATAACCAGTACTACATACCAGCTATTAATTAATTTATTCTAGTTTCCTGAACTTTCGTGGATTTTTCTCGAAAAATGATAATTTTCCCAATAGCAGCAAAAAAGAACGGAGCATGTGAGTACTTCAGACATCTTCGAAATACTTACCTTATTCCTCAGATATCCAAGTTCCCTCCTGTGGTTTTTCTTTACTACTGACAACCTGGTAAATCAACATTTTAACTTTTCGGCGTTCAATTCCATGAACAATTTTATTGTCACCAAATCGATTAAACGATTTCACCACTGAGCTAAACCACTGAGCTAATATAGTTCTTTGATTGGTTTTATAATCAACTCAAATTGCTTGATTCACCTTTGATATTGCATAGAACTTTGGCGAGAATGTTTGGAGACGTCTGATAGAGGACTTTAAATTTATTTGGTGAATCTGATCACCTTTGATGCGAGAGAGCGGTCTATAGCTTATTTTCAGGTTCAGAACTATGGACCCACTTCTGGAAAAGAATGAGAAAGGAGCACATAATTTAACTAACGACAAGAAAATTTTGCGGCTTATATACATCTATATTTAATCTTGGTTAAGAATCAAAATGCAGATGCGTTTTCAGCTAAGTGGACTAAGATAGAATGCTTCGTTTTCAGTGAAAAGTGTCTCCGGTTCTCTACACTTACCTTACGAGATGACACAGCATTACGCTCTATATAACGTGTTCCTTACCCTGACCTATTCGTGCTACAATCATAATATAACTGCAGTATGTCTCAATTACTCTAACACTTATAATAAAAGTATAATAATTTGAAGTGCATGCAGCATTGTGATATTAAGACAGGCAAGAGGTACCGGTTAGAAGGGTTGTGTATTACAAAAGTATATCTTAGTTATATCTGTGAACATTTGTGTAAAGAATGTACCTAAATTTTAGGCAAACAATCCTTAATATTTTTATGGGTGTATTTTTGACGTTTTCCTTATTTAGTAAGGAATTTAATCACATCGCGTCGTTCAATTTTCTTCAACATTGTCGAGTCTGTCATTTCCGTCGCTTTGAATCAAGATAAGACAGCAGGTAATGATGTAATTTAGATCAAATGTCATATTTATGCTTT